>JASAMZ010006311.1:0-246788 GCA_030248115.1 Linhomoeus sp. GSCO2_2 | reverse complement strand
CTTGGGCTTATTTGAGACAGTCGCAGGCTTGGGCTTAAGTACTACCGTCCGAGAAACTAACCGTCCCAGAAGCCGCCTATGCTTCAGCACACCGTCCGAAAGAAAAGTACTACCGTCCGAGAGCATCCAGTTATCATGCACTCACAGGCTTAGGCTTATAGGGGGTGCGCTTATTCGAGACACTTTCAACCTTGGGCTTATTTGAGACAGTCGCAGGCTTGGGCTTAAGTACTACCGTCCGAGAAACTAACCGTCCCAGAAGCCGCCTATGCTTCAGCACACCGTCCGAAAGAAAAGTACCGTCCGAGAAGCCGCCTATGCTTCAGCACACCGTCCCAGAGCATCCAGTCATCATACACTCACAGGCTTAGGCTTATAGGGGGTGCGCTTATTCGAGACACTCTGGGGCTTGGGCTTATGTACCGTCCGAGAAGCCGCCTATGCTTCAGCACACCGTCCCAAAAATCTGCTAAGGAGGCCAAAGAAGGGGGTGCGCTTATTAGAGACCCTTCGGCTTTCCCCCTCTCTCCAGAACAGCAATTGGACCGCTTAGGCTAAGGGGGCGAAGGCCCAGCAGCAAGGAGGCCAAAAATCTGCTAAGGAGGCCAAAGAGGCTCTCTATACTACTTACAGGTTCTCTTGGCGCTACGCGATCCTACAAGTAGAGTAGCGGCCAACCGTCGGGGTAGTTGTCGTCGTCGTCGGCGCCTTCCTCGATCTCCAAAGGGTAGCTGCCTGTTCCCGCCAGAATGGCCGCCGCGCGGCGCAGGAACCTCGGTACCACACCCTGTAATAGTAATAGAGTATCTAATCATGGTGCGTCCACCGAACAAGATCGAGTCGCTTCACTTGCCATGTCGACGACGACGCTCTTCTCCAGGTGCTTGGTGTGCCGATTCAGCAGCTCGCCCGTCGGCATGTCCAGTTGGTGGTAGGTGTTGAGCAGCCACGAGATGAACTTGTTGCACTGAAGAGTGAAAGGCGAATTGAGACGATCTGCCAGAGCAAACGATTCGTATATGTATCCACCTGCAGTTGAGGATGCTCTTTCCGGATGACGAGCGCTTGGGCGTTGGCGTCGAAGAGCGAGCGCTTCAGCGACATGCTGCAGGGGTGGCTGGCGCGCAGCAGCTGCAGACGACACCTCTGCTCGGCTTCGCGGTCGCAGGCGGCCCGCAGCGTGGAGGTGAGGTCGTCGAGCAGCGGCGTCAGCAGGCGCTGCAGTAGATCACGCCGCGACGGGTCGTTGCCCTTCTCGCCCCGCTTGGGACAGAGGCGCATGCGCAGCACCGCTTCTAGACAAACGGTGGCGATGTCGACGCCCACCTGAAGAGAAGGCTTTGATTGAAACGGCCTGGCTTGGCCCACAACGCTTCCAGTGTTTGCCGACTATCGTTACCATTTACGGCACATCCATGAGGATACTACGCACTGTACAGTTCCTCTAGAGCAACGCCAAGAGCAAAATCCGCTCGCCTGTCTACATACCTCAGCGCACCAGTCCAAAGGCACACAACGATATTCTAATCCCCACTTGCGAGTCGAAGGCGGCGTATCGGATCTGGTTCCTCGTCAGCTTGGCCGGCGCCCAGAACGAGTAGGCGATCCGTCTTCGGTTGCCGGCGCCGCCGGTGCCGAAGATGCTCAAGTCGTTGAAGGGCAGCGAGGCTTTGCCGAAGAAGAGTTCGGCCATTCTCTTCAGACTGACTTTCTCCATGCCCGCCTCCGAGATTGGGCCCCACACCGCCTGTGGAACGTTCCACGGCAACAGCTGGTAGATCAGAGTGGGAAGGTCGATCCAGCCGCGAAGCTCGATGCGCCACGTCGCCATCAGCTCCGTCGCGTCCGCCCGAATGGCCACGCCGAACTGAAGATGGAATTGGCCTTTTCGGAGGGAAGGGATTGGGACAAAATGTACTGTACAAAATTCCCCAGCCGAGATTTCAAAACGGCAGTAATCTGGCCTGGACATAAGGTAAGTGGCCCACCTGCCTTTTACGTATGTAGTTGCCGTTAGACTAACTACACAACCTATTATCCAACGTAGGTAGAGCTAAGAAAGGCAACCTTGAAGATGTGGACGTTGGCGCAGAGGTCGGTGAGAGTGAAGGGAAGCTGGCCGAACTCGAAGAGAGCGAGCTGCACCAGCACGGTGGTGCCCAGCGCCGTCGACAGCTGCATCAGAGCTGTGCGCTCCTCTTCGATGTTCGCGCGTCGATTGGCCGTCGAACTAACCGCCTCCTGCGCTTTCACATTGCCTCGCCGAAGCTCGGTCTCCACGTTTTTGCCAACGATTCCTGCAAAGTAAACGACGAACTGTCTTGCCGCCTGTGGCGAACCGAGCCTAACTTCACAAGCAAACACAGCGAACCCTCGATGTCGAATCCCAACAGCGGCAGCCCCAATCGGTCGAAGTCGTGCTCCAACGCCTCCAAGGCAATCTGCAAGCCCATGGGAGGTCTCTTCTCAACAACAAAGGGCTGAAAGTCAAAAACTCTTCCGACCTCCCATTCGTTTGGCGTTCTGACGATAAACAGTCTGCCCTTCTCCCAGTAGCCGGCATGTCTTTGGCTGAACTGGGGAAAGGAGCTCATCCGGTAGAGCTGGTGGAATGTGTACTCGATGAGGTGCTTGCGACTGCGCGGCCACAGGTCGCGATAAGGACCCTCCAGCCAATCCGCCCGCTCCGGCAATGGAACCGCCTTCCGGAGGGCTGGTGTGACCAGCTGCTTCTTCACGGTCGACTTCTTGCTGCTCCTTGCCCGTTCCATAATGAGCTGCTACCTACACGAACTGAAGTGGCGAAGACTTCACAACGACAATGACTCGTCGACAAATGAAGCGAATTCAACCTCCTGGTCGCCAACGCGAAATGGCTACCGTAATTCGACAGCCGTAGCCAATGAACGCCGTTAGCGACATGATCAGCCAATTGCTTTGAAGATTTGTCGTTTAAACGTTTGAACTTGTTGATATTTTCAATCGCAATGGATACTGTAGCACTAGTTTTCAAATATACAGTATAAAAGTCTTGAATATTGGTCGTTCAAACGTTTGAATTTACTGACGATTCCAAACGCGGTGGCTACTGTAGCACTAGTTTTCAAATGTATAAGCAAGTGACTAAATAACGCAACATTTGCGTATTGCGTACCTCCATGTCGCTCCTTCTAGCGGCAGACCGCAAATTCTGATACCGGTCCAAGTGTAGCGTGGGCGCAAAATGGCTTAGAAGCGAAGGCAGGAAGGGTGAGGCGTAATGCTGCAAGCGAAAGGGACATTCGATGCGTAATTCCCTTGTGACTTCGCGCTTGCGTCACAGCCGCGGCGGGCGGCTCTGTCGGCTGACAATCCAGCAACTGTTCCGAGACCATCGATTCTAATTTGGGCGCTCTTCTCGTCGAGGTTGACGTCAGTGTCTACTGGCACCATTCTCGACGGACTCTCTCTAACTCGTGGTGTCTGGTGATATCATTTTAGGTCACGGCCTTCATCGCTCACCATAGCGCGGCTCCGTTTGAGGAAGTAGTTTTCAAATGCCGACTACTTTGGATTCTACTAGTTTTTTTCAGGCAGCGGCCGATGGCCGCGATGGACTAGTGTGATCAAGGCCTTGCCAATTGTTGGATGATCCCATTCCAAACGGCAAGGATCAAGATTGGGTCGTCTAACAGCAAAGCGCATAACCCGCCTCTGTGCAGCACATGTGCCATACTGGAGAACGAGAGCGGCAACAGCAACCTCTCGGCAGGCTGTACCAGTTGCTGTAGCAGGGGAGCGGCAGAGCTCGTCGGCGAACTTGCTTCCGTTGGCTGCTGCGAGCGTTGCTGTCGAGCGGCCGATCCGAGGCCAATTGTCACAGAAGTGGTCACCTGTCAGCAGCAGCACGTGTTGTACCCCGCCGATCAAGAGCACGTCGTCGTAGTCATGGCTGACAAGGAAAGTGCCGGCGAAGAAGAAACTCCCTCGGTTGCGGCGGAGCCCCAGCGAAAGCAGGGCGGAGTCCGGAGTCGGCCGCCTCCCATCCTGCGAGCGAACACTCTGCCGGTCGACTCGGACGTTGGAGACGAGGACGACGACAATCGGGAGCGAGACTACAACACAGAGGGCGCAGTAGACGTCCTTGGGCAGTCTACACAAGAAGGGAATCTCAACAACAACCTGCCTGTCGGCGGTGACAAAGGCGGCGACGGGAAGCCGAGCCCTCGCCAGAGGCGCCGCCATTTCCGTTCCTCAAAGATCAAGGTGCAGCCGGTGGGAGAGCAGCAGAACGAGGCGGACGAAGACGAGGCAGACGAGGAGGACGAGGATGAGCGCGAAGAGCGCTGCTTTGGCGCCGCGGGCGAGTCGTCGGCCGCCACCCCCGTCAGTCACGACCCCTCAGATCATCAGACGCAGCGAATGAAGCACCGCGTGAAGAGCAGCACCGGCTCGACTCGCCGCAGAGCGTACGGCGGTCGCGCAAGCGGCGAGAAGCACGTTGCCTTCCCGGGGCCTTCGGCTTCTACCACGGTCCCCATTGTGCGCATGAAAGAGGGCGATGAATCAGGCAGCGAACAAGAGCAAACTGACGGCAGCGGGCGGAGAGCCGGCCGTTATCCAAAGCCTATGTGGTCCTCGTCGACGGGGTCATCGAAACAAGCAAGAAGAAAGATGGTCCTGACGCGACAAAACGAGCGAATTGAGAAGCAGAACAAAATTCAGGTTGGAGCCCCAATGGTATGATCTATGAATGTATGGGGCTCTAGATAACAGCCTTGTCTTTTGCAGACGTCCAATACAATCGACGTGGCGTCTTTGAAACCGACGCGCTACCGCTCTCTCCGCCTAGTGGCCCAGGAATCTCACGACGAAGCCGATGGCGCCTTGAGCAGTGGAAGCGCCTCGCCGCGCGACACTTCGCCCCACACCGACGACCGAATCACCTTCCATGACACTTTCCAGGTGCGCCAACTTGAATGGAACGAAGGAAGAGTGTTCTGCCTTAGGTGCCTCATAAAATCCGATTCCTTTGGTCTCTTCTAGTCGTTGATTCGCGCCGGGATGGCCGGGCCCAGTCAGAAGCGCGGCGACCACGAGCTGACGATGCGCGGCAGGCGCGGCAGTACCGTCTACATGCGCGGTAACAAGGTCAGGCACGGGATGGGCGAGCTTCTCTGGCTCTTCCTGCAGACATACCTCTCGGGAAGACCCATGAGGACAAAGGACCAAATCTCGGATTCCACAAGGTCGGCCCGTTTGTCCACTGTCTATGACCAATTTTGAATTGTAGAGCGCAGTTGCTGTCGTTTCAGAAGGCTGGACGAGCTTCTGGTGCAGGAGCGCGACTGTGGGCGCATCGTTCTGGATCAGATCCGGAACTTCTCCCTGAAATTCTCTCGCACACCTTCGTCGGAAGCCAGGGAAGCTGATTCCGACGAGGAAGGCGTCGTTGACGGCTCCAACGCTCCGTCGGCCGGTGACGAAGACGAGAAGCGACCTGTGAGAGAAGACCGACTTCCCTTCGCATGGCGTAGCCGATGCTGGAAGTGTTGGCGGGCTTCATTCAGGTTTTCGTCCTCGACCCTGCCACCGCCGCTACAACTGGTGCTGCGGCGGCGGAAGCTCGGCGTGGAAGGGCAACTGACGGCCAGCACACTCCTCCGACGGGATCTCCGCTGACGTCTTCGTCATCGCCCTTTACACTGGGGACTCGTGAGATCCACCTGACGACTTCCTTCCTGGAGTGGCAGGGCGAGGCCCTTCGACGCGTGGGCGAGCTGCTGCGCCGCTTCGAGCGCTTCCAGCGCCTCTACCCCACCTACTCGACCATGCGCACACTTCTGGAAGAGGAGCTGGACGTCGTCGTGGAGGAGCGCCTCTCCGTCCTCTACGTCTGGTACAACACGTCGCGAGATCTCCGCCGGCGCATCCGAGACGTCGGCCACACTCTGGGAATGGATCGCCAACCCTTGACGGCGCCCCAGGACGGTGCGCCGCGCCGTCAGTGGCCCTACAGCGACTACCAGAGGTCCGTCCACAATTTGTCGTCATCTCATGTGAGTTGCGCGTAGCAAATGTATCCCTTGTACTGCAGCTGCAGCTACAATGGAAGCTCGAGCTCGGGAGACAGTGAGGAAGAGGGCGAGCCGGCGCCAGACATCGGCGCCGATGCCAACCGGACGTCGGCCTTCAGTTTCGTCAGCGTCAGCGGCGTGGCCGGCGGAGCGGAACTCGCCAGCGAGACGGATGCAGAGCACTCCTCGCTGAGTCGGCGTCAAAGCGAGATGGCGATTGTCGCCAACAACGCCAGCTACCGCAAATTCGTGGAACGCGCTCTGCGCTTGAAGGGTTGGCTGAATGCGGCTTCGATTTGTACGTGGTTATGCATGGGAGTGTGATGTTCCAGGTATGAGAAAGGTGCTGACGAAGATCGGCGAGTCGTCCGTGAACACCTTGACGAAGGCGCGGCAGGCGCTCGAGAAGCGCTCTGACGGCGCTGCAGAGGGCGGTGCGCACCACAAGCGATCGATGGTGGGCCATGTTGTCAATTGTCTGTTGCGTGCCTTAATGTAGACTAGTGTGGAGTAGATTAGGTTTTCGTAAATGCATGGTACTACGATGACAACTGATAGTTCTCCACCCTATCGTTCCCCGTCGTCGTCTTGTGAATCAGTTTTCGCTAGTCGTACACTTTTTGCGGGAACACCTTTCTAAGTTTTAAACTTGCTGCTGGAACACATTCTGGCCGTCGTCGTCACCTTCCCGTAGCACTCGTAGCACCACCGCGCTTCCAGCGTCACCGGCACTTTTGGGTCGTTTCCTTCCTTTTGATTAGGGAATCTTGACTAGAGAGTAGTAGTTGCGTATCGTGAGTGTGTCGTCTTCTCGGCTCAGTTCGTGCCTCTGCAGCCTCTGACGCCCGAGGAGTACCGCTGGGACACTGGGCAGCAGCAGCCGCTGACGTACGAGAGCCCAGCCTCCGATCTGGTGTTCCCCGTGCCGGCGACTTCCTTCTCCGTCCCGGCCACTAATGCGTCCTCTTCGCGCGACGGCGCCGACACCACGGCGGCCACCAACGCCAGCAGCGGCAGCGCTCGGAGGCGCTCCTCGCTGACGACGACGACGGCCACGAAGACGACCACGGACCTCTTGTCCTCCTCCGCGCGCAGCGCCGCCGACCACAGACCCCCAGAGGGGCCGGCCAGCCACAAGCGCCGCCTTCTGCTCAAGCAGGTACGCGCGCGAACGCCTCCATTCACCCCTTCTCTCCATCCCCGCATGGTTGGGCGCACGTTTTGGGCCAGTGTGAGAGCGCGCGATTCCCTAGTTGGGTTTGGCATTGCTTGGTTGCTTGGGGCTGCGTGGCCGGACCTGGCGCACTGGTTTTGCATGCGACCATTGCAGTGTTGCGTGTGCGACTAGAGGTATAAGTCAGGAGTTTGCCATAGTATTTTCATATTGGTATATCTTAGCCACAACGGGCTGATTGTGCAGGATGGAGAGAAATCCCGATCGCTGTCTGACTGAACGACTCGGAATGCGTAGATCGTTTGTGCGTGTGGGGCGATCACTTGGGAAACAGGTGCTTGTTCTAACAAGAGATCCGTGTCAGGTTGAGCTTGTCAGGGCGTGTATGGCGTAGTTGATCCCTTTGTCCGCATGCCATCCAACACAAGATTCGTACATGCATAGTTTTTGTCCTCGTCTCTGCCTGAGAAAGTCCATGTCTCGTTCTCCAACTTGCGCCGTCCATGCAGGGAACAGCTCTTCCCACACTGTGTTGTGCGAAGCCCGTTCCCTCCCTTCGTTCAGTTCGTCCGAGAGCGGGACTCGGAGATCGTCAAGTACGGCATCAACCACGCGGCGTTCAAGGAGATGTGCCTGCCCGACTTCTACCCCTCCTTCCTCTACCTGCTGCGCGTCCCGGTGGATCTGGTCCATGTGTGGCTGAAGCTGCGCGTGGAGCAGAAGACGGACGTCACTCCGGACCCCCTGACGCTGGCCACGCTCATCCAGGACTGCCACGACTGTTTGGAGGCGGCTGTGGAAGTCAAGTGCTTCTACCAGGAGTACATACGATCCACGACGCACGACGAGCTGCTTCTGGACAAGCTGCTGGTCAAGGACATGGCCAAGTTCGAGGAGGACCTCTGCAACATGTTCTCGGTTGGGTGTTTCATAGATCTTTTGTCTAGACTTCCAGACCTATCCATTCCTTCTTTCTTTCAGAAGACCTACCTGGAGTACGTGCGCCTGTGGGGCGAGGCGCAGGCCAACAACGAGCAGACGAGCGCCGAGTGGTCGCAGACGCTGATGCAGCGGCTGGAGGACGAGTGGAAGTTCGCCAAGAAGATCGCCATCAACGTCTACTCTGGGGAGGCGGACGCCGCCCAGCGCTTCTGGTGCGCTTCGCAGAAACAGTCGGTAGAAGACGCAAGAATATGTACATCGCCTCTCCCCCTTGCAGTACCATGAGCATCACCATGTTCAAGCAGATGGTGGAGGAGTACTTCACCGGGCGCTATGACTCCGTTCAAGACTCTTTGATCGAGGACGCCCTGGACCACAGCGAGCCCTCCTCCCTGCAGAGTAGCGGCGCCCAATTGGGAGGACACGCCCCTCCGAAGCTGCTCGTCGACGAAGACGGCGCCCTGCTTCCGGCGCAGCAGCGGCCGACCGCGGGGAATACCCGGAGGTGAGTCGGCTACCCGCACGACGCAGTTTGTCGTTCGTTCGCACGCTTCTCGTGGCGAAGTTGCGAGGCGATAGCCGACCAACCGACCTGGTCTCACTCAGGCGCTGCGTGCGGCTGGCTGAGTGGATTAAAGCGAATCGCCTGATAACGTGAGAGATAACCCGTCGTAGTAGACCGTCCTTGCCTGATTATTTGTAGATTGGATGCCAACACAGTGCTGCTTGAACTCATCCAGGTGGTAGAGGTTGTTTGTGCGTGTCCGTGCCACCGTTGCCTGACGGTCCTTATGGGTTGCTGCCTGGTGCTTGTCATGCGCTTACGAATATGGTTGGCGTCCCACTTAGAGAACGGAGTATTGTGATGACTACGGTAGTACGCCTGTGCTTGACGCAAATCGCAGAAATTCTTAGCTTGACGGCGCCGTCTGTTCAGGAACTCTTTCTTCGTGGCCTGCCGCCAGTTCAAGTCGATCATCGGCGACATGCGAGAGCGGGCGCTGCGCGCCATCGCCTTCGCCAAGCTGCTCAGCACCGACCTGGAGATCAGCGCCAAGTTTCAGCTGAACAAGTCCCTCGATCAACTCATGCGCCAACTGCTCCAGACGAAGCACGTCCTGGTGAGTGTGGCTTGGAAGCGGCAAAAGTGAACGACCTCAGTGCGCAGAATGGGATTTGGTGCTGATTGACGCAACTATCGGCTTCATTAGAAAGAGAAAGTCGCACAATTCGTGTGCGCGGGCGGCTAGCGAGAGTCCCCGGTTGTCTGTGGACCGAAGTCTTGCGTCGCAGGTGACGACGCCTCACTCGATCGAGCGCTTCATGATGTTCTGCGAGGAGAGCATCGCCGATCACGAGGAGCACCTCCAGCTGCTGCTCAACGTCACCTGCGGCAGAGACGACAACGAGGTCCCCCAGCACTTGGCCGGGAAGGCGGGGTGCGTCGTCGCACATTCTCTGCTTCATTTCACTGTCCTGTGAATTCCTGCTAGCACATCAATTGCTGCTTTGCAGCTACCTGTTGCTGGTCAAGTGTGAGAAGGGCGACAAGAAGCGCTGGGAGGGCAAGCGCAAGCGCGTCGTTCCCGACGCCGACACGGACATGTCTCTGCAGTACATGCAGGTGCGATGGCGTCTACGGAAGATAGTGCCTGAGCATTGATGGATGCTGAGCCGTTCTTCTACAGGTGGATGCCGTCTACCTTGTGGTGGTCAACTCGAACAGTCTTCCCAGCCAGATCTTGGCCATGCGTCGCCACGTCTCCGATGAGTTCGTCACTCTGGTGGACGAGCAGTGCAGCTGCCACGAGATCATCGCCGACAACATGAAGCAACTCAAGGTCTCGACCTCGAGTGCAGTGCGCGCCGTCTTAGAGCAGTGAGTAATTGTGCACTTCCTCGTGACTTCTGCAGGAACGCGCCATGAGCCTGCGCAACATCATCGCCGATCGCATTCGGGACATGGAGCAGGACCTGCTGGAGGGCGGCATGTCCTTCGCCGACCTCGAGGACAACGAGAAGCAGTCCTACCGCGCCACGCTCATACAGGCCTACAATCTGGCCTTCGAGGTGAGCGAGTGACGCTCTCGCTCGCATGATGCGCGTCAACGTTCATTGGTCGCTTCTCTTGCAGTACCACCGTGAGTTGGCGAAGATGAAGTCGGCGGTGACGAAGCCGGAGCTGGCGCGTCGCATGCTCGAGTTCGTGGGCCAGTGGGAGCGCTTCGTGGTCGAGGTGTGCGGCCGCTCCCAGTACTGCATTCCCAAGTGGGCCCACCAGGGACTCAACTTCCTCACGCTGGCCGCCGAGCCGGAGTTCACGCGCGCCCTCAGCGACGAGCAGTACGAGGTGCGTGACACTGCTCTTTGGATTGAAATGAGATGATGACTGCGCACCGTGTCTTTCCACCCTGCTTAGTTTCCTTTGCAGAGATTGAAAGGCTACCTGAACAAGCTGGTGGGTCACCTGGTGGGTGGCGGCACGCTCAACGCCAATGGCCAGATCGACGCGCAGTCGTACACTCGACTGCCGTTGTTTCCCTCGCGCGGCGACTCCTCCGATCGCGACGGCGCCTCCTTCGGCTCCTTCGGCGGACCTCGACTCACTGTCAGTTTTGAGCTTGAAGACGGACGGCTGTGAATGGCTACGGTATCAGACGCGCAGAAGCTGGCGGCGATTTTGAACTAGCCCTTCGTCTGGTTATCGTGTTATTAGACATATGGTTGTGTCTTGCAGGTTCCCGGCCAGCCCGGCTCTCTGTCCACCCCTCAGTCGACAACGACCGTCGGCCTGTCGGGCGTATACCTCTCTTCGACGCAGAGCCACAGCAGCAACCATCTGTCGCCCGAGTCGGCTTCCTCTCCGCCCGCCGCCGGCGTGACGAAGGCGCAGAGCGACCAGGGCGCAATTCACCACCAACTCGATAGTCCAACGGAGCAGCGCCACAGGCGCAGGGGCATGCGCCGACAGCTGAAGGAGCTCGAGGTCCACCGACAGGAGGAGATGCTGGTGGGCGCAAGTTACTGCATCAGCAGGAACAGTGAATGTGAAGGAATACTCGACGGTGACTTCAGAAGGACCTCCGAATCGGCCGTGTCGTCGAGCACGCCAACGTCACCCCTCTGGCTCACCTCCAGGGCCGCAGGGCGCCCTTCAAGTGGCAGAGGCTGGAGAAGAAGATCGGTGGGGCGCAAGCAAAGCGAACGGTTACTGCATCTGCGTAGAAGTGCTAAGAGTCGACCCTTCTCAGGCCAGGGTCGCTTCGGTCACGTCTACGTGGCCATCAACCTGGAGACGTCGGGTCTGGTGGCGGTGAAGCAGATGAAGTTCGAGCGGCGGGACCAGCAGGCGATGACGACGCAGATCAACGAGATCGAGAACCTCAAGCGCGTCCAGCACCCCAACCTCGTGCGATACTACGGCGTCGAGGTCCACTATGTGCGTGAGAGAGGGCTACGCGCTTCCTCATTTTGTCGACGCTCGCGGCGCGAACCACATGCGCAGTTGCTTCGTTGCAGGACGAGATCCTGATCTTCATGGAGTACTGCAGCGAGGGAACCCTGGAGAAGGTGGTGAGAGACGGCCTGGACGAGATCATCGTGCGCAAGTACACGCACTTCCTGCTGAAGGGCGTCAACGCCCTACACCAACACAACATCGTCCACAGGGACATCAAGCGTACGTACGCGCACGCACGCGAACTGGTTATTTAGGTACAGCTCGAAACAGAGAAGTTATCGACTTCATAATCTGCTGCAGTAGGACTCGGTTTTACAAATTCAGTGATTCCACACAGCTCTCGAATGTTTCGTCTTGCAGAGAATTATTTGAAACCACTTCTAAGACGATTGCTGACGCATTCGAGCGCTGTAAACGCCGAAGCGCTGAAGTGAGCTTGCCTTTGTTATGCCGTGCAGTAGCAGCACTTCTCTTCTCTTTCAGCGGCCAACATCTTCCTGGTGTCGGGAGCGGACGTACTGAAGCTGGGCGACTTCGGCTCTTCCGTTCGGCTGAATCGCTCCGCGACCATCGCCGGCGAACTGACCGAGTACGTGGGCACGCCCGCCTACATCGCCCCTGAAGTGGGCACGGGAGGAGGGGCGCAGGGCTCGCGCGACATGATGGGCTACGGACGCGCCGCCGACGTCTGGTCCGTCGGCTGCGTCGTCCTCGAGATGGCCACCGGCAAGGTACGCTGCTGGACAGTGGAAGTCGAACTGCCATGCGATATGTAACAAAAGCTGTCGGCGCAAGCAGTACCGCCAAGTCCACTCGTGGGTGACTAGTCGGCGTTCTGATGCGCGCGCCCAATGAACACTGCGCTCGGCTGCGAGCGAATGCAGCGCTAGTACCTCTTGGCAGCGCTGCGGCGGCGCCTTCCCCATCCTTCCCCCTTCCATTGCAGCCTCCGTGGCACGAGTGCGAGAACTACATGCAGATCATCTTCAAGGCGGGAAGCGGCATGACGCCGGCGGTGCCGGCCAAGCTGGCTCAGAACTGTCGCGACTTCATCGGCCGCTGCCTGCGCTCCGAGCCCCACCGAAGGGCCAAGGCGGAGGAGCTTCTCGAGGACCCCTTCGCCAACGTCGTCGGCCGTCGGGACTTCGACGCTGCCTCTGCCGCCAACGACGACGGACGATAGTGCTTGCTAGACTGACGAGACGAGACTATGTAGCTCTTTTGTGGTGGATATCAACGTACATACTGTATGCATGTAACAGCGAGCCCGGTGTATAGTGTGTCCATGCGAAATGACCAACATTAGTAGCGCGATCTACCTTGCGCGCGCTGGGGCGCGTCGTTCGTTCTTCTCTTCGTCCGTATCCGCCATTCGTGACAGCTGCGCTGAGGAGGTATTGCTCGCTATGCACATAAATAGGTACCTATACGTGGTGTTCGTTGTAGCTAGGGACATTTCACCGCCGGTCCACCTACTTTGCACTTCTCGTCAAGATTCTGTGTCTGTGCGCGCGCGAATGCGGCCATCGTACTTCACAGCTTCGTCGTCTAAGTCGTCGCTTCTCGATTCAGTCGCTCGTCTTCAATCCTTCGCAAGAATTCGACATCTACCGCATGACTTTTGTCTTGTGTTTGAAATTCCGAGGTGTACACGAAAGGCCGCGAGGGCATCAGCGCGCTTTGTTTTGGGCGAGAGAGAGACTACTACGTACGCTCCAGTTGTTAGGTTGTGCAGTTTGTCTGTGGTTGGTCCTCTGTTGTGGAGTAATCGCGCACGCAGCTACGTAGTGCCGCGCCGATGATAATCGTCGTCGTTTATCTGTATTTTTGGCCTGTTGACCGTTGTCGGGGATACCGTAAACTTATCGTTCCTCAGTGAGACACATCGAAGTCCCATGTACGTGTAGACGAGTTTATTTGTGAGTGAGTAGGTGTCGACGTCATCACTGCGAACAATTGGTAAGCTTCGTTTTGTCTGTGTTCATCGTATGCAGTGTCCGTGTAGGTAGAGATGTTAGTCGGACTCGGCACCGTCCCATGTCGTGTTGGTTGTCTTTGAAGATTTGAGATTCCCAAAGAGAAAGATTGTAGTCGCCGTCGTTGCGTTGTTTCACAGCAAAGGAATGTGGGAAGCTCTCCTGCGCTTGCCGATCGCTTGAAGGAGCAATCGATTTCGATATACAAAGTCTCGTTAGAACACCACACCTTGAGGCTACTTGTCGGCGAACGGCGCCATGCCAATGTCCAGTTTCAAAAGAGTGCAGGTTGTCGCTTCGCTTCGCTTCCAACCGTTCGTTCTCAGACTTGTGCGAAATGCGTCGCTGTCCGTTGCAGCAGTGGCTGGTGATGATGCGCCAGTGGCATCTGGTGGACGCCGCCGGCCAGGACGTCGACAGACTTTGCAGCAAGATAGCCGCACACCTCAGCGGTCAGCACAAGCCCATCTACCACCCCGCTTGTGAGTATTTCGCAATCGACGACAGTTTGTGATTGCGACGAGGCACCGTTCTGCCACTGCAGCCGACGTGGGCGACCACGTCATCGTGTTCAACTGTCGGCAAGTGGCGCTGAAGGGCTTCGACTGGAAGCGACGCGAGTACTACTTCAACAACCAGCGGCCCAGGGGCCGGTCACTCATTCCCGCCTGGGAGCTCCAGCAGTACGACCCCTGCAGGGTGCGCCAAGGGGGGGGGGGGGGGAATGAGCGCATTTGGTTCATTGAAGTACTTCTCTTCCCACTTCAGATCGTCTTCATGGCCGTCTACACGGCGCTGCCTCGCCAACCCTATCGGCAGCCGGTGATCGAGCGCCTGCACTGCTACGCCGACGACGACGTGCCAGAGGAGCTTCTGAGCAACGTCAGCAACCAGCTGGAGCAGATCCAATCGGTGCCCAGGCCGCTTGACCGCTACACGCCCGAAGAGAGGCAGGCCTTCCCCAGAGTATGGCAGCCCGCCGACCAGAAGCTAGTGTTCCGCGAAAACGACAACGCCAGTCCGCCGTCCGAGAAGCAGTGAGAGCTGGAGGGAGATGGACCTGTTGTTCCTTGTGGCTTTGCCAACGATACCTGTCGTTGGCACTGATAGTATGCTTCTTGTTTGGCAATAACGTACCTCCACAGAAGCGCAGTGTCGTACACAGAGGTCGATTGTAGGGTGGAAGTGCGACGCAGCTCTCTTTCCTTGTGTAGGTATTTCCATTACTGTAAGACGCTAAATTTGAAATCTGCCAATTTTTAAGTACGGTTGCACAAGAAGTTTTTGTTTGAACGAGCTAAATTTGAAATCTGCCGATGATCAAGTACGGTAGCACAAGAAGTTTGACTGTTTGAACAAGAGCAAGCGAGGTTGTTTGTTCTTTGCAAGCCGAGCCAGTTTCCGAGTTGCACAAACAGACATCGACCTGTATGATCGATGTATCCTACACCATAGAATCTAGTCGAAAAGAATTTATTGTAAACGGTTTGCTTGCGAAACAGAGAAGAAGCACGCCATGAAGAAAGGACAAGAACAAGAGGAGAGCCGTCCGCTGGTGAGCAGCAAGTCCGCCGACGGCTCGACAAAGGGTCAGCAGCAGCAACAGAAGCGGCCGTTTCGCCCCTTGGGAATCCGGCTGAAGCGCGGTCGACCGGCGGAGCATCCGGCGCTGGTCTACAGCCAGAACCAGTACAAGGCGGGAAGGCCGGCAGTCGACGTGGTGGCGCCCAAGCAGCAACCTAGATCGGTCGCCGAACTGAAGCCGACCAACGGCAGAGCTGACGACGCCGGCGACTACTGCGTCGGCCAGCCATCCGCCGATAGCAGCAGAGCCAGAGAGGAGGAGAAGCAGAAGGAAGAGGCGACGGCCGATGTGGGACGAGCGTTGGAGCTGCGCGGTTACCACCTTCTTCCCGCTCAGAAGCTCGGCAGTGGTCGCTACAGCAAAGTCCATTTGGCCCGCAGCCACAACGGATCATTGGTCTGTAGCCTACCGCAAGATTCTCGTATCGGTCGTAGTAAACGTGGACATACTGCATCGACTATCCGTTCTAGACGGCCGTGAAAATAGTCGACCTGAAGGCGGTGACGACGGAGTACCGGATGAGGTTCCTCGGCAGGGAGACGACCATTTGGGAGAAACTGCGCCATCCAAACGTCGTCTGCCTCCACGAGACGTTCACGGCGAGTGCAGCGGCCCCTGTTGTGTGGACTGTACATAGACGCCCCTTGTGTTGTATGTATCTGTGCTTGCAGGACGCCAGCTGGCTGTTCATGGTGACGGAGTACGCGGACGGCGGTGATCTGCTCAAGTTCGTGCAGACGCGTGGCGCAGTCGAGGAAAGTCGCGCCGCCCTGTGGTTCCGCCAAATCGTCTGCGGCGTCGAGTACTTGCACAGCAACGGAGTGGCGCACCGCGACTTGAAGGTGCGTAGCTTCCGCCCCGCTGGCCGCCAAGCTACAAGCGCCGCTGGCTACTAGCTTGTTATGCACTGCAAACTGTGCTTTCAGTTGGAAAACATTCTCATCGCCGATCAGGGAAAGCGGGTGCTGATTGGCGACTTCGGATTCTGTCGATCGGTGAGGACGTTAGAGCAAAAGATTTCGTCGTTTCTAACAAACAACTTCGTTTCTGTCTTCAGCTGCAAGCGAACGAGACGTCGACGACTTTCTGCGGCAGTAAGGCGTATTCGGCGCCTGAGATCCTGCTGGGACGTTCCTACGACCCTCTGCGCAGCGACGTGTGGGCCCTGGGAGTGGTCTTCTACGTTGCCATCTGCGACCGAATGCCCTTCGACGAGCACATCGGCCGCAACGCGCTCATCGTCGAGAATCAGCGCTTGCGACGCTACCACTTTCCCCAACGACTCGCCATCAGCCCCCATCTGCAGCAGGTACATACATACGTACTCTCACTGAGACAGAGTTCAGAGACTGTCATATAGCCAATGTGCTTCCTTCAGCTGATTGACAACATGCTGACGTTCGACTGGAGACAACGACCGAGCATCTGGCAAGTGAACCACAACGCCTACTGGGCCTGGGCCGACGCCGTTCTTCAACCGCTCGAGAAGCAGCAGCCGTCGGCCAAGAAGCTCTACCACCGACACCAATAGCAGAGAAGAGCGACAGTCAGCCGCCTCTGCGATGACAACTCCACATGTGCTGTGATCCAACTCGTGATCTAGTCGAGTGGACTTCCTCGCGTCGCCCTTCAGCCTGTCGTGACTGCCGTGCAACTAGAACCCAGGCCAAGAAATGTGCAGAACATGGGCGGGAGTGCGCATGTCAACTTGGTCAGAATGAAGTATGTACTATTGAGGACATACATACATAGATTGTTGAATCTCAGAGATACAGTAGGTCAGACGCACAATGTATTCGCTGCATAGTTATGTTACTCTTGCGATTCATCGTACGTCTGTTTTACTCAAGTTCGGCCGTTCGGTAGTTCGGATCGTGTGCTAACTTCCGTTCAGTATTGGTTGGTAAGTAGGATTCTCGTTCCGCATTGAGCAATGGCGAAGGCGAAAGGCTCTGGGAAGGGCAAGAAGGACGGCAAGGGTCGGTCGGCCATGAACGAGGTGGTCACGCGAGAGTACACCGTCCACCTGCACAAGAGGATCCACGGAATGTGAGAGCGAGAATAGACTGCGCTTCCGTTTCCCACTTGCCTTATGCTTTGTGCAAGTTTGAGAGCCGGTGGCGCGGCCGTTGCCACAGCGTTCCACCAACTTCACTTCGTTGCTCTTTCTTCGCAGGGGCTTCAAGAAGAGGGCGCCCAGGGCGGTGAAGGAGATGAAGAAGTTCGCCGAGCAGCAGATGGGCACCAAGGACAACCGCATCGAGACGCGCCTCAACAAGCACATCTGGTCCAAGGGCATTCGGTAGGTAGCAATGAAATGAACGAGTTTCCGTTTATCTCCAATGCATTCTCTTCCTTTGGTTCCTGCGTGGATACAGCGACACCACTTTCTTTGCTCAGCAACGTGCCCTTCCGCGTGAGGGTCAGGCTGAGTCGGCGTCGCAACGAGGACGAAGACTCGCCCCACAAGCTCTACACGCTCATCTCCTACGTGGCCGTCGACTCCTTCAAGAGTCCGTGGCTTCTTTTGTTCACTTGAAGAACAGAAACTGTAATAGAGCTCTAAGTAACAATCCAGGGGTTCTTCCGAAACAAGACGGAGGGGGGGGGGGTAGGAGGTACCCACCAGCACCAGTGAGCAGCTTCAAAGAACGGCCAAAAGCGACAGAAATCCTAAGTCTGCTAAAACACAACCTGTGTGTGACTAGCTGGCGTTGCGGGGAAATTTTGCACAACATAAGACCAAAACTCCAAGAAAATTTGCCGGTGTTGCACTCGTTACAAATGTGCCAATCGACTGAACCTTTGTGAACTCAATTGCAGAGCTGACCACAGTCAACGTCGATAGCGACGACTGAGAGGGAGCGCCAAAAATGATCCGGGCGAATGAACGATCAGAAGTCAAGGATTACTATGGTTTACTGTTGGTTGTTTACACCCAAGATGCTGCTTAGGATATATACCCGTTGTTGAGCGGTTGACGTTTTGTTGAGGTTGAAGCACTGTCGAAGTTTCTGTTTCTCTCTCCTCAAGACACAAACACCTACATCAACACATCTACAGTGAACTATGGCTTTGGAAGGAGCAACAGAGACCGTCATGTGCAGCGCAGTCGCGTTCCTATGTTTCTATCGTCTATAGAAGAAGCGCACAGCGTCCCTGCGAAATCAAAAGCGCGACGACTTCGGAAGGAATCTTGTGAGCGGCGGGGGCGGAAGTACAAACATCCCTTCGGCGAGGAGAGCGACTCTTACTCGGCCCAGCGCTCGTTGTCGTAGTCGTACTTGGACGCGTAACCTGGAAGCGAGATTGCTATATCACTCAATTGGCGCCGAAGGAAAGCTCGGGCGCAGCAAACCTGTGATCGGGTTCATGAAGAGTTCGAGCTGGCCGCGCAGCCACTCCTCGCGGTAGAGCGGGTGGAAGAAGGGCACGAAGT
Source organism: Linhomoeus sp. GSCO2_2 (assembly GCA_030248115.1). Classification (NCBI taxonomy): domain Eukaryota; kingdom Metazoa; phylum Nematoda; class Chromadorea; order Monhysterida; family Linhomoeidae; genus Linhomoeus; species Linhomoeus sp. GSCO2_2. The sequence goes on along the minus strand of JASAMZ010006311.1, from coordinate 228,156 downwards.
ACTCGTGGTAGACTGAACAGGAGCGCGCGGATGCAACGACGACAGGTTGACCAACAGAGCAACCTACTGTAGACTTCGTGCCACCAGGTGAGAATGAGCACGAAGGCGACCTGGACGAAGAACCAGGCCGTGGCACCCTTCCAGTAGGGATCGGGCGCCTCCAGCTCCGACAGTGTCTTTCGGAAGCTGTAGCGGTACACTGGAAAGGGCGAGTGGACGCCGTTTGGGACGCACCGAGACACCGTATCGAAGAAGCGAAGACTAGGGTCGACGGACGCACGTCGCTTCTTCTCCGCGATGGACAGCTTCTTCCAGTCGTCCAGCTCCTTGGCCAGCACGTCGTCGAATTCGCCGCTGGCGTTGCTGCGGAATCGAATGGCCGGATAGAAGACGTCCAGTCTGTCCGAGTAGAGCTGAAAGACCATTCATAGACCGAACTCCGATAAACGATATTGTCTGTCGGGTAGCGGGACGAAACGTACAGCCTAAAGCAGCCCAAATACCGCTGATGGGGTGGGGACAGAAGCGGTTGGGGGGGGGGGTTCCCGAGTTTGGGGGGGGGGGGTAATAGAAAGAAGAGCTCTCCAAAAAATAGCCAAAAAAGCCTCAAAAATTGCCTTTTTTTTTTTTGGGGGGGGGGGGGGGGGGGGGGGGGGGTGGTTGTTGGGGGTGGGGGGGCTGATTGTTTTGTGTCCCCGTTGGCTCCGTAGCCGACGATCTCGCGTCCGTTCGCCTGCTCCAGGGCCATGTTGGCGTCTCCGTGCACATCCCTTTCGAGGCGTCGGACGCTGCTGCTGTGGATCTGGCGCGAGGCCGCCGCCGAGAAGGCGCCGTGGCGAGCGGCCAAGAAGAGCCGTCCCGCCAGAATTTGTTTGGCCAGACTCATCCTTGTCCGCTGCTAGTCGATTGTTCCTCCAGTCGGTTCCAATCAAGCACAACGACGATCAACCCTATTCCCGACCCGACGTCGCCGGCAATAAGTATTCCACGACCCACGACCCATACGACCCACGACCCAACGACCCAAGGAATCCACGACCCAAAGGAGAAATTGCGCATTGCGTTTCAAGACAACGACGTGCGGTAGTCGCATTCTCCAAAAGTGCCCACGATGAATGCAACACAATGTCCTAAACACACCAAAATAACAAATGCGTCAGAATTGGATTTCTACAGAAAATATCTAACTATTGCTCCATTTCGTGTAACTTTAATGGAATATTGTGGATACTAGCTCGTGTTTAGCCTGTATGTGGCTTTCTATAGCTGCGAGGGGGTTCGCGTTTGCCAGACTGGTCCTATGGTCGGCAAGCGTAGGTGCCGCCGGGGGGGGGGGGGGGTCAGGGGGGTCAAACCCCCCTCCATCACCCTTCGCCAGTCCCTCCTGGCCGCGAAATTTTCGTTAACAAGTCTCTTTTAAAAGCAGAGCGGGTCCGAGCTTTGCATTTTTACTGATATTGTAGCAAGGCCATTTCCGGTTTCGTGCAGCGTCTTGACTCGACTCTCCTCGAGACTATACTATTTTTGGAGTGGTGTTGCTATGCAACATTGGCAACTACAGATTAATTGTGAGCTTGATTTGATGTTAGCTTGCAGTGCGCTCTTCAGCGATGTCAAGACCACCGCTCTGCAACTGCAAAGCACGAGTGTCAAGATGTAGCAAACCAAAATCTGCAGTTTTCATCGCGTTTTGGTTACCGTAGCCCTCTGTTTAAACTTTTGAAACTCTTTGTTGTCGGATTCGTGTTCAGGAGCTCGAACGCTTCACTTTGATATGTGATTTCATTAGGTTCGATCAACTTTTGCATAAAATGGACCCCACTTCAGGATACTGTAGCGCGCGATCTTGGTTTCGACTACACAGGTGGCTAGAGGACTCCGCGGGCTACCCGACGATGACTCAAGCTCTCGCTACGACATCAGACGAGCGAGTTAAAAGCCCGAAGCGAGCGTGACGTACATACGTACGCAAGCACGCACGCAGATCCCCTGATAGGGTTCGCTCAGCTGAGGCGGTTCTGACTTTGCTGCTGCAAAATGGTGGTCTAGAACCATAATTTGCGCCTGCTGCACTATTCTGGAGAAGTTTCACTTTTATTTTTAGAAAATTGGCATCCGAAGGTCACTTAAGAACACTTAATATTTTCTTAATATTTTCTCTTTGTCAAGGCAGAAAGCGTAAATTTAATTCGCTTTTCCCTAGAACCCTCCCGCCGCTCCCCTCCAGAACCCGGTTTGTCCCCCCCCCCTCCCTAGCCCCAATCTGGGTGGCTCCTATGTCGGCAAGGGAGTAATTGAGGCTTGACTCTAATTGTTGTTACATATCCACAATGTTCTCTTAAAGTTACACGAAAGTGGAGCAATAGTTAGATATTTTCTGTAGAAATTCAATTCTGACGCATTTGTTATTTTGGTGTGTTTAGGACATTGTGTTGCATTCATCGTGGGCACTTATAGAGAATGCGGCTACCATACGACGTTGTCTTGAAACGCAATGCGCAATTTCTCCTTTGGGTCGTGGATTCCTTGGGTCGTTGGGTCGTGGGTCGTATGGGTCGTGGGTCGTGGAATACTTATTGCCACGTCGCCTATCCTTTCTCTCTATCGCGTCGTCTCGTGGGAGACGGCAAGAGAAGTCAGCGCAGCAACTTCCGTCAGGCGAACACAGCGTGACATCACGGTGTAATTCGGTAGGTTTGTTATACGCACCGACGAAGCCGACCGATTGTATATCACTACGGTCGTTTCCGAGCGGTTAGGTTTTAGACTACGGTTGAAGTTAGATACCGTACCACAAGCACTATGCATGTAACCCTTCTTGTTGTACATACTTCCACCTCACTTCACGTATCGAACCGATGTATTCAGCTTCACATAATGCAAGCAAATGACAGGTTTTCCAGCACCAAAGCGATAACACTGAAGGCGGATGAACATCAATTTCAACGCAAACCAACTCTTCGCAGGTACTAGCCTAGACGACAAAACCAACGCACATATCGTACCATTGAAAATGCGAACGGGTGACTGGACCGACACTCATGGCACCCAAAGGAGCTTTGAGAAACTCAACTTGCGAACACGGTATCCGGAAAATCACTGCGGGTTGAATGAGGAGCACAGCTGGAAAGGAATCTCAGCACCAAATCGTTGACCTACATAAGGAGACACTTGTGCTGCTTCTCGTGCTCGGACGCATCAGGCTCGGCCGACGAGGAAGCGGCGCGCGATCTCTCACTCTTCTTTTTCTTCCTTCGGCGAAGCTTCTCCTCCCCCACCGCCGTCTTCGGCTCGCCCGTCTCCGTTCGACTCTCGCTGCTGAAAGGCTAAAATTACACAGGCGCTGCATGGTGGCATCGGATGTGCTGCAAGCTGGGGACAACCTCGCCCACAGCGGCTTCCTTGATGGGCGAGGACGGCGCGGTGACCGGCTGACTGTCGTCCTCGTTGTTGTTGCCTCCCTCGGCGTCTTGCGACACGTCGCTTCCGTCCTCCTTCACCTCGCTCTCTACGGCCGGTTTCGCCGACGGCGGAGGGACGGGCTCGACCTCGCCCTAGAATACATATGCATACATACTACTTAGCTACAATAGTTTCTACAAACGCGCCTGCTCACTAGGCGGCCCCACCTTCGACGACTGCGTCTCGTCCAAACCCTCAGTGGATTCTTTGTTTTCCTTCTCATTCTCGCTCTTCCATCGGCGACGCGAGTGCTTTTCTTCCTCGATTTCCGAAGGAGGCGGGGGTTCTTGCTTTCGGAACGTCCGAGGTCGATGCACTACAATACGACTCTCTTTCTAGTGCTTCACGTGACGCGATCTCACAACGCATGTGAAAACACTCAACGCAGTTTATATACTCATTTGCACTGACAATCTCATTTGACAGGCAGTCACAGCCATACGCAAAGTAGACGCAAACTTATATGCACATACCGCGCTTGTTCTTGCGCTCTTCGCTCGACGATCTCTGCTTCGTCGAGGGCGCTTTCGAACCGTCCTTCGCCTCTTCTGAACCAACAATAAGTTCGGTACATACTCGCAACACCCACGTGTGGTCGTGTTACCTGAAGTGTGGCGATCGGCCGCGCTGCCAGCGCCAGTGGCGCCCTCTCCAGTTCTACGGCCTCGTCGGCTTCCGCGTCCCATTCCTCTGCGCTGAACGACGAATGCAACTAACGCGGCAATCCATGCGCCAAAAATGGCGGAATCGTACTCACCAGATAGCCAAAGGCGTCCTGCAAGCGGTCGTCGTAGTTGTAGGCCGAAGGATAGCGGCCACTGCCCCTGTTGAAGCTTCCGCCGCCGCCGCCGGCTCGGCCGGAGCTTCGATTCGACCACGCGTCTGCAGCAGCGCACGGGGCAAGTTCAGGTTGTCGACGCAGCTTTCCAAGACGGCGAGCTTACAGCCGCCTCCGTGCGCGTAGCCGTCGCCGTAGTAGCCGTACTGGTGATAGGGGTCATAGTACTGGGGGCCATAGCCGTAGAAGCCGTCGTCGTATCCGTAGTACTCGTTGGCGTTTCGGTCGCGCAGATATCGGTTCTGCTGCTGCGAGCGACGACCGTCGTCGTCGGCCGTCATCAGCATGGAGCGATTGCCTTTCACCTCCTTGCCCTCAGGACCCGTCACCTGGACCGCGTGCAGCCGCCCCTTCAAAAACAACACTTGGTGACGAACCGTGACCTCCCAACTTTGACCTCAAAAGACCACACCTGTTTGTCGTTGGCAACCTTGAACGCGACCATTTCCCCGTCGTCCAGCGTCTGCCCTCGCTGCTTGTTCGGCGCTAGAATCGACGACTGAAATGTGGAAGGCCTTCAGTCTCTCCCCGAAGCCACAGAAGCGCGTGAATAAACAAGGAGGGAAGGACCGAGTGGACGAAGATGTCGCCGCCTTCGTCGTCTCTTGCGATGAAACCGTATCCTCGCTGGAGGCTGAACCACTTCACGCTGCCGGTAACCGTCGCCATTGGTTCGGCTCCGTATTTCAAAGTTAGCAAAGTGACTGAATTGTTTCGCCCTCCTCTTTCCAACCCCAAAACGACAACGACAAACACAAATTCTGAAGAGAATATTAGCGGATCCCACCTGTTCACTTTCTTTTGAAAGTTTGCACGTGACGCTGTACCGTACTCTAATATGCTACCGCAACAACAAATGATCCGCTGACATCTGAAACTTGAAGGTTTGAATCTTTGAATTCAAAATCAATGCTGCAAATACAATCCTGTTTAGTTACGGTAATTTTCAAATCATTTTAGATTCAAAATTAAATTCAAAATTCAAATTTTTTACGTCCTGTGCTATGCTTTTGAAAGTTTGCCCGTAACGCTATACAGTAGTCTAATAGACAGGCGCAGTGACAGATGATTGGCTCATTTGAACGCTACATTTGAATTCAAAAACTTGAAAGTTACGTTTAAATTCAAAATCAGTAGTTCAAATACAGGGCAAATCGGTTACGGTAATTTTCAAATTATTCTTAAATTCAAAATTTGATTCAACTCAACTCATTTGTATATTCTTCCTAACTGGAGCATCGTGCGTCGCTATCATCGTGATATCGGATGGTATTGTTGTTATTGGTCGAGGACGTCATCGCAAATATTATCCTGCAAAACCGTGAAGACGGCTATCTGCTACATCCTACCACATGATACAGTGCAGACTACCTCTTAAAAGCAGATCGGCGTGTTACATTTGCGACAGTTGGCGGTACACCAATACAACTCCCTGCTACATATAGGCGAATCTTTTCTATAAATCACGCCTCGCGCTAGCCCCGTCACTGGTACACTCTGGTGCCGAGGGCGTCCTGGGCGTCCTTGATGGCCCACAGTCGCTCGAGGTGCTTCTGTCGCTTCTCTATCTCCACCATTCTCATCCGAATGTCGTCCGACCGCCGGCGCGCAGCCGAAGAATTGGAGGGAGGTGTCGTTTTATCGTCGGTGTCTTCTGTCTCAATCAGGCAGTCGGCCAACTGACGAAGTTGTCGGACCTCGGCGCCGAGGCGACGTTTCATGGAGTCGTACTTTGGAGAGAGCTTCGGCTCGTCTTGCACAGGTGATGTCCCGATGTTGGACGAGGAAGTCGCGTCGATGCAGAGCTCCTCCAGCCGGTCGTTGACCTGACAACGGCGACAACTCACTTTGACACAGATCATCCATCGACTGTATGTACGTACATACACCTACATCACTAAGCGAAGCGCGCAACATTTGGCTCAAAGCTACGCAATATTTCAAGTCAGACAGATCGTGCACTTCTCTACCTTTTACTGCACCTGTTTCACTGTCGCGTAGAAGGTGTCGGTCATTTTGAGGCGCGTGGCCTGCTCGGCTGCGCTGGACGAGAACTTGCCCCAGATATTCTCCAATCGTTTGGCCAGCGCCAGTTGCGGTCCAATCTCCATGCGAAGTGTCCGTCGCAGTACCAGTGACACTTGACACAGTTGCCGACCATAGTCGTAGGTGCTCTGCAAGCATGATCTCGTCCCAAACAATAACACTGACCGTCGTTCAGCGACGCAACACGCACACGAGCCGTCTGTTGAAGCTTCCCCTGCTGCTCGTAATTGTCCTCAGAATCGGCGATTTCCGACTGGTCGCCGTCCTCGTCGAGGTCTGAACGGCGTCCGTTGGAAGTTCCCTCTTTCAGCTCCTCGAGCCACTTGATCGCCTACAAGCCACACGTTTACATCCGCATACGTAGTGTAGCTAGAAGAGATGTGTCATCCGCGTTCCAAACCTGCTCGGCGTCGTTTTCGCACGTGAACAGCTGCAACATCTGCTGCAGTTTCAGCCGCTTGACGTCACCCAGTTCGGCACAGCGCTTCCGCCTTTCTTGGCCAGCGCTCATTAGGTTCCTAATAGGAAGGAGTTCGTTTCAGCTGCATGCCGCGTGTACCGATGCACGGTACCCCCTAGGTGCACGTCGTACCTGACATGAACAATGCCTGGAAGGTAATCGCGGGTCACTTCGTGACCGCGCGAGTTCTGCTCGGGCAACGCCAGCTCGGCCAGAAAGCTTTGGCCGCTGCCGACAAGCTCTTCATGTAGCGCATCTGGAAACGCGTCTTCGCTGCTTGTGTATGTAGACAGCGAAAAGTGCTGAACATTCAAAACTCACCTATGTCCTCTATTCGTCGGTCTAACGACCTCAGCGCCTCTTCGACTGCCGCGACGTTGTTCATAGAAGGGTCCGTTGTACAAAGGATGTTCAGTAGCTCGTCAAGCGACTTGGAGTACTGAAGGTCAATCACAATTCAGATAGTGGTGTATTCCGCGTCCGTGCAACAACCGCACTATGTACATACCTTGGCATGAAGTTGGTGCAGTTGCAGGGACGTTTCGGCTATCGATTTCTCTCGCTGCAAACGGCTGTTGAAGCGCCCCACCGCCAACTCGATCTGTTCTCTCTTCTGTCTGACAGCGACTGTCTGAGCTGGCGAGAGGGAGCCACGCTCCACCAGAGCTCCAGCGATGGATCTCAGGTCTTCCAGTTGGGACGCTAACCCCTGTTGAAGGACTTGATTGCGCAAAAGCCGAAGTGTATGAGCTACAGTACATTATGTACAGAATATGCGATGTCATTGTACTATGTGTACCTCGCTCCTCGCCTCCAGCTGATTGAGTTCTCGGCAGAGCTGCTTGGCTTCGTCGACGGACTCGCCGATCTCGTGGAGAGACAGAAGACACTTCTCGCCGGACGTCATCACCCAGTTGATCAGCTAGAATTTGAAGCGACATGGGAAGTGCGCGCCGACTGCCTAACAATTTCCTCACCGCGTTAGCGTCTCCATTGAAGTGCTGATAAACGGCGTCGTCGTTCGCCGTCTGTCTATTCTTGGTCGCGTCGGACTTCTTCTTGGTTGCATCGGCGTCGCCGTCTTCTTCTTCTTCGCCGCTCGGCGAAGCGGCCGCCCTTCTATCGGCCTCGGCGCTTTCCTGTGAATGAAGGTTGTTGCCTCTGTCCGTCTCTGGTAAGGACGCTGGCTACGATCTGGCAACCACCTGGAGCTGTTCCACAACACGTCTGACTCTCTCGGCGGCGGCTTCAAAGTCGGCGTTGGGAGTCGCCAAAGGCCGATCTTCCGTGTCGGTGGGGACCTTCAGACGAGTGAGAAGGCGTTCACCTATATATGTAGAGCGTAAAACATTATTACCACCCGCAATCAAAAGGGCAGAGCGCCGACTGTTCCTGACCCTGATCAATGAACGACGGAATATCGGGGAATTGTTCAGCGACCGAGGCCGGTGCGCCATTTGCTTGGCCGCCGACGGAGGACGCGTTGGTTGAGGTAGAAGTGGAGGCGGCCGACGACGGTCGCCAACTGGGCGCCGCCGTCCTACGGATATGTCGCTGAATCGACTTCAACAGCGCGTTGCTCTCCAGGATGAATTTCTCATACTCCTGAAGCACGTGGTAAATAGATTTGTTTGATGCAGACACGGTACGGAAGGGATACAATCTCAAAGTGACCTGTCGCAGAGTCATCCACTTGTCGTGGTCGTAAGGGAAGGTACCGCCTAGGGTGGGCGGCAGCTGCGAGCTGTCAACGTAGCGTGAAAGCTTGTGAATCGACACGACGATCGTCTGAAATGCAGTGTGTACATGTGTACTTACAGTATGTGCATACTTTACGCGGCAGAGAGTCCAATTACCCGCTGAATCTACACAACGCACCTTGAACTCATATGCCTCGAGCATCAGGTCCACGTTGATGCGCGACTTCTCCATGAAAGCAGTCGGCTTGACGATTAGCGCCTGCCTCAGTTGGCCGTACAGCACTTGCTGCAAGTAAGTAGGTTCTCGTTACGCGCCGTTCCCTTCTCGGGAACACGGGTCGACTGAGCACTGAGCAGTCCTTCGGTGGGGATTGTATGTACATAAGTCGGGCCAGCTCCCTTCCAGTCACCTGGCACGCCTTCATGACAGTCTTCAGGTGACGCGCGTGGCCCCTCCGCATGTCGACAATGGCGGTGAAGCCGTGTCGTCGCGCCGAGTCCTCCGGAATCCGCGCGTAATAGGCGATCAGCGCCACCACCTTCTCGAAGGGGTAGTCGTCGGCCCATTTCTCCAGACTGTCGAACACCAACAGGGGACCACCCAGACGATCGCGGCCGCCTCCAACAAAGCTCTATGTATGTCTGCACCCTAACTTGTTCCACTCGAACTGTAGACACTACGACGTCAAACTTACGTATGTACGTAAATGCGCCCGTATAAGAAACCTGGCAGAATGGCGATCCGTTGCTCCAGCTGTGGTTTGAACTGTGCCAAGTCCATTGCCAAGCCAGGATTCACAAATTCACAAAAGGTAGGCAACCGTCGAGCGCAGCAGCGAAGTGAATCGACTGTCGTCGACGGCTCGCGTCAACTGCTCCTGCCTCAACGGTGTGACATTTTCGGCCGCATCGGTTGCAGGAGCGCAATTAGATTCGCAACGGCGGGACGGACCACTTATGTACCTAGGGTAGGCACCTCTGGTATGCGTACATGCAAGCCCGACCCACTATCACACCCGAGAACTGGAATTCCACAATCGACTATTCACACGTCGTTGGAACGAGTCGGCAGATGTGACGGGATGGAATCACAGAGTAAGTTTCTCGCCGTTTCCGCTCAACTTGCGTAATTCGCAGGAAAGTCGCGTACGGCCACTGCTAGACTAGCGACTGTCGCTATGACTGGGGCGCAGCGGGACTACATGGGGCAGAAACTGGTCAGCAAATTCCCATCCGCGGATCTGTTGACTTTCTAGGCGTTCTCAAGCTGGCGCCTTCGATTCGCTCCGCTGCAACTCAATGGGAGGATGGAGAGCTACGTACGCGTATCGGCACTGCCAACGCCGCAAGATCGTGCCGATCGGCTCTAAAACTCCAACAGTTTTGCTCGGCGATTGCCAATCCTCAGTTAGGAACAATCACAGAAGAAATCGGATTCCTTACCAAGCGCAGGTGTGGCGCAGCGGCCAACCGCGTGCATCTAAGAGCACTGTGTGTACGTACCTACAATATGTACGTGTGTGAGGACTGTCGCTCTCCCCATACGCGGGTCTGCGGTGGGCAAAGAAGAGGTCGAGCCTTCTAACGTTGTCGCGCCTGCCGTGCTGCCACTGCGGCGGGACAACTAGGCGACAGAACGGACGGACGGACGACGACGACTTGGCAGCTGCAAGAACCCAAGGGTGGGAGAGGACGATACAGCAACGGCGGCGACACCGACAAATGGAATGCATCGGCAAGGCGACAAGGCGCTCTTGCGCTCCAGACTTCCAAGCAGAAGCCACTGATGCGATTCCGGCGGCCACTCGGTAATTTGCGTCGTTGACGAAGGGGACTACTAATGGTTGCGTTGGCTGCGCGCTTCGAGGCTCCGCGACACGTCGCGAGCTAGCGAGTGGCAGGAGTGCCCTGCGTGACGCAGTTTCGCGTCAGCAAATTAGAATGAAGAAGAACAAGAATGCATGCTATCATAACACGTCGGTACACAGTAGACACCAACGCCGACCGACAATGGAATCGCATTGAGAACTCGATCTGTGGGTCCATTTCAGCTTGGCGCCAAGGGATAACTCTGTACACCCTTCCACTTGACTAAATTATCCCATTCAGTGACGCAACTTCGGCTGCCAGGTTGTGATGGACCTCACTCGACGATGCATCTCCTGAGAACAGCGACTCACTCGTCAGAGGCTGCTGCATAAGTGGTACATATGTAGTAGGACGGCCAAGTTGACAGCGTATCAGCTTCGCAAGCGAAGGAGAGCACAACGATCTGCCGACAAGAGAACATTTTCCAGTGACACGCCTACACAGATGCACTACCGCGCGAGCAGTCAAAGGTACAGGGAGGGAACAACAACCAACGCAGAAAGTAATGCCGATGGAACTGCGCTGACACGGTAACATCAATGGTCACTCATCTCCGTCTTCATTGCATATCTAGTGTCGGTGCCAGGACAAAGCGCGCACTAAAGCTGCGAATTATGCTGCTAAGGTGGACTGCTTATTCGCGTACGTACATACACTCGTGGACACAAAAGTGCAACGACATTGTCATACATCAATCATGAACATAACGTAAAGGAAAGCGAACGAAACGAGCACTTTCTATGAATCTGTGTCACTACTACGAGTCACGCACCTGTCACGAAATCGGAAGATCAACATTGGGTAGCACGCATGAGGGCAACCACAGCAGGTACCGGGAATAGCGCGAGTTACACACACAGCACTCGAGGAGACAACTGCTTTGCGTCGCACTTGCGCTCGACCGGCAGCAGTAGCTCAGAAGGAAAAGACTGGCTCAGCATCCGCTACGTATAAAGCTGCGTCACCGCTCTCGATCGGCCAACAAAACACGGCTACTGTAGCGACTGACTGGGACGACACGCGTGCTGTTGGGTCGCCGTGGCGTAGTTGTATCCGTAGTCTGCGGCATGGTAGACTGAGTGACCAAAATGGGACGGCGGCTGCATCCAGAAGTTCGAGTCGGCGGGCAAGCAGGGCGGCGAAGGCTGGAAGGGAGGGGAGGACGCGTAGGGCGACAAGCTGCCGACGGCCAGCGACTGCGCGGCGCCCTGCTGCTGCTGCTGCTGGTTGAGTTGGTAGCTGCCCAGTTCCGGCAGGGCGGCTCCACCGCCGCTGGAAGACGAACTGGGCGAGTAGAGCAGACTGTTCGGGGCGCCGCAGTCGGCGAATGGGTGGGCCATGGAGACGCCGCCGTGCTGCTGCTGTTGCTGCTGGCAGTTGTGGCCCGTCGTCGTCTCCAAGTCGAAAGGTCCAACGGCGCTGCCGTATCCACTGGAGGAGCGGCTGTCGCTCGAGGTGCGCCCGCCCTCCGACCCTTTCCCCTGAGGCAAGTGGGACAGCTGCGCATGAGGCGGGACCAACTGCCAGGAGTCCATTGGAGATGGCCAGCTGTAGAATGTGTCCGTGACGCCTTCTGCCAACCCATGAGAGACGTAGAGCTGGTGCCGACTCGTAGGCTGCAAAAGGTGCATAGCTGCATAGGTACTCCTGGATGCCTTCAAACCAAGCCAGCGCAGCGCACTCCTACCAAAATGGGGCTGAGGTTGTCAGTGATGGAGTAGTGTCCCAGAACTGGCTTGACGTCGTCGAAGAAACCCGACTCAGGCGAGTGGTTGGCGTTCGTTTCCACGGGAAGAGGTAGTGGCAGCGGCGCTTCCTGCTTCCGCTCCGCCATCGAAGCCAATGTCGACGCCTGACAAGACGACGGCTCGGCGAGTTCCGACTTCACCAGCGACCCGCAAGGGAAGTCCGTGTCCACGCTGAGGTCCACGCGCGCCATCTTGGCGCCCACGGGCGTCGAAGTGGAAGCCATAGGAGCGCGCTTGCGCGCCTGCGGCGGCGGCGCCGGCTGGTAGGGCGACTGGGGCGTCTGATCATCGGATGGGAGGTCAGCGGTTGGCTTCTTCGGCTTCTTCCTCGGCCGGTACTTGTAGTCGGGGAACTGCCTCAAGTGGAACTGGCGCAACCGCTCCGCCTCCTCGATGTAGGGCGCCCGCTGCTCGTCGGTCAGCTCGCGCCAGCGCCTTCCCAGCTGCTTGCTGATCTCGGCGTTGTGGACGTCGGGCGTGTTCTCGCAGATCTTGCGCCGTTCAATCTGCGACCACACCTGCAGGCGAGACAACACGTAAACGACCACGTATCTTCTGCCAAAACTGGCAACCACATAAGAGAACAATACTGAAGGAAACGAACCATGAAGGCGTTCATCGGCCGTTTGACGTGGTTTGTCAGCTTCTTGCAGTTCGTCGCATCGCTGTATGGCGTCGCTGAGTCTGCGGGAACTTTCAAAGAGCCAAAGTAGCGAGCGGGATTATCTCTGTCGTCAGCCATCTCCGTACTTTCCAGCCGACTTCTTTCAAAAGGTTGGAACGCAGCTATGCGCGACCGGGTAGAAACCTGAATACAACTTCAAAATATTCAAATTTCAAACAATGAGAATACCGTACTTTCAGGGAAACCACGCCTATTGCAGTCACTTCGCGGGAACAGAGATTACGGTAAGCGAACATTCAGGGATATTCGCATTGGTGGTGAGATCGATCTCAGGTCGCAGTTGATGTGGACGAGGGTGGAATGGCAGGAAATTGGCTCTACTTGGACGGGTGGCGAGAGCACTGACGGCCAATTCAATGGTCGGCAAAAAGAACCTGTTCTATAGACGGCTGTCGGACACGAAATATTGTCGCGACTGAGAATAGTGCGGTAAAAACTTTCGACGCACCGAACGCGAGATTGAAGAAGTACTACCTACCAGGGACGGGCAAATGGCGTAAGTATCGATGGCGGGAAGCAGGTGGGTCAGTCGTAGAAGCGCGCGAGAGAGTAGCGGGACCACACCCCCAGTGACGGAGCGCGGAGACTCTTTCAGTTCTGGGGCGCGCAGCAACAATTATCGGCCGAAATCAGCTGCCGAGCGGCGTGCAGCGGACTGAGGCGCGGCGCGACGAAACCAGCTTCCTCCGGCGCCGTCGTGCTGTTCCAGGCGGCGCCACATGGAGGTGACGAAGAGAACGAGATGCCGTAATGAACGGCGTGACACGCACGCGTCTGCCGGCGAGCCATCCGGCGCAGACGACGACAAGACAGCAGCTGTCTGCCGGCAGCGCCGCCGGCTACGGGCGCATCTTGGCCGGCCGGCCGGTCTCGCCGAAGAACGTGTCGCGACTCGTCTGCTCACCGCCTGCGCTCTCCCCACCACAACGTTTCGCAGATGATCGCCGCAGGCGCTCACGCGCGCTCGCGCTGCCGCTGCCGAGGTCGACACTATGCATCTTTAGAGTGGACAGGCGGAACTGGGCTGGGCAGATGAGCTGCGCAAAGATTCTGCGGCAAAGATAACGCGCGCGCAAATCTCACGAGACCGTAAGAACGGCATATTGGAAGTAGACTAGAACCAATTGACTTTTCGCCTGACAATCATTACCTCCAATCTGGAAACTTGTCACAATTTGGATGGCTAATCGGCGACGGGACACTGTCAAGAAAGATTATCGTTACCCCATCAAGAAAATCGAATAGCAGAGGATAAGTCATTATTGAAGGATTAGAAAGGAACAATTAGTCATACGTGAAGAGTCACACTGAAGGGCCAATTCAAATTCCAACGCCCATGAAATTCGAAATGTAAGAATGTACGTCCTACTATATGAACTCGGACAGAGCATGTACAACGAGTGGCAAGGTCTTGGCCAGCAGTTTGGCGCGCTTGCGGGTGGACTGTCATTCCGCACCGCAATAGAGAACAGCTGTGTTGCCTGTCGAGAAGAGGAGAGAGGGAATGGAGGGAGAGAGAGAGAGTGAAGGGTGGGGGAGAGAGAAGTGGCAGGGGAAGGGAGTGAACGAATCGGGCGCACTTACATACGAGCGGCGAGCGAGCGGCGAGCGAGAAGCCAACAAACAAACAGACGCCCAACGGCCACGACGAGGGAGGCAGCGAGCGAGAGGGCACCCTCGACGGCGCTGCCCCACACCATCACCCCCCCCCCCCCCCTTCGCTCACCCAGCCGTCGTCGACCGACAGTCACACTCGCCACTTCAAGGTCTGATGGACAACCGAGAAGGGGGAGAGTATGTATGTAGTTAGTGGGCCTTCTGTGCACCTGTAGTTCACTAGGAACGCAAAGGCAAGGCAGTAAACCGGCAGCAGTTGCTGTTCGCGATCACCTATTGCGCTACCCCCCTGGCTCACTCGCCGACTCGCTTCGACAGATCCGGATACTGTACTTGAAGGTTCCTGGGAGTTCGCTGGAAACCCGGAGTTCTAGTTAGCTTTGGTTGAGTAGACGCGTTATTTAGCACCATGAACCAAGCGAAGCCTTTGTCAGCGCGTTCTTCGCCAAACCTGAGTGGGGAATATAAACAGATCTGTTTTGGCTGCTGATAACAGCTACGTAGCTTGACTTCTTCGTTTGCGAAGCATACAAGGGTAGGAGCTCGCATGCAAAATGTGGTTCTATTTTTAGCCTGTCTCAACAAGTACATATGTAGGCTAGCTCGAGAAAAGTGCAAGAATTGTAAAACATGATCGGTTCGGGACGACGTGGAATCAATGCGACAGGCCTCAGCCTTCGAAATGACACAAACCGTCCATACGTGCAGCCGAAAACGGCAGGTGTCTCCTCCGGCCGCTGCACAGGCGGCCGTCCTACGCTCACGCTGCAGCAGCCTTCCGCTCGCTTGTCCCTACCGTCGTCGACGGAACTACCGACTGGGCTACCGCTCGCAGCGCCACTAGCCTCGAAAATCGGCGGCTCCTTTGTCTCGCCGCCACAAGCGCAAGCGCGCGCATACTCCCGAGTGGTCGTTAGGAAGACATAGAGGAAACGGCCCCCAGGCAGCCCTTCCCTTCCGATGCCACCCGCAAAAGGAAGGGACCAGGGGTGGCGACGCCCCAGATTGATTATTAGAGGTGGAATGGATCGGGCTTAGAGCCGCGCTGCTGGAGCTGAGAGTCGTTTCCGATGCTGGTAAGTCCTGACCAGCGTCGGCTAGGAAAGCAGCAATTCCGGAAGGACATAACATACGATGCACAGGATAAGGCAACTGCCAAGCCCACCAAGAAGCGACGCCCCATCATTGCACCTATTTCCTCATCCCATTCGCAAAGGAGGAACCAAAGAATCACGCCTTCTCGTAGAACGATTACGGGAGTTTATTGTTCGAAACGGAAGGGTTATGAAGATTACGGTAACTTAACTATGTACATAAACTGTAGAGGGAAAGAATTTGGTCGTAGCTTCACGAACGAATATCCGATATATTGTAGGATTACTTGTTGGTGCGGGAGGTGAGTGGAAGAAGGGCCAACGATCTCTGAGACGAGACGGCGAAACTTACCGTAACTTTCACGAGTACCGAAATGAGAAGGGGCATTACTACCCTGCTGCGCGAAGCGACCGGCGATGACAGCAGCCGCGCCGGCGTTTGGGGGAGGGGTATGGGAGAGAAAGGATGTGTGTAGTCGTTTTTTCGACACCCGCCATCGGCGAGAGAAAATGGCTGGTCGGCTCTTTTCGCCGGCGCGATAGCGGACCGAGACGCGAGGTTTTTGGGGGCGCTGCCGCTAGTGGCCGCGTTTTCTGGGGAGAAGGAATGGGTGGGGGTAGTGGGGGGGGGGGGGGGGGGGGGGGAGAAAGGAGGATGGTGGAAAGATGCCAGGGCGGCGGCGGCAGCGGCTGGAGACGGAAAGCCAATCTTCATGCGCCTACCGACCGACCAACCGATAGTGGACGCCCTATGAAATGCTATTCATCACGGCGCGCAGCGGACGGACGGTCGGATCGCGACTCGCCGACTGGGGGTGGCAGAAGGGAGGGTGGGGTGGATGGGGTAGGGGGTGGCCAAATCTGGAACGGCCGATGAGGCCGCCGAATGTCGAATAAAAACACACGCGCAAGGAGGAGGCCCGACCCAACCAAGGACCGCCCATAAGTGAGAGCCGAAGACGGCCGCGCATAAGACGATTTCGGCGCGCATCTAGCATCCGAAGAGGCTGTTTATTTCGGCGCCAAACCAGGCGAAAATTGCATTCGACTCGCAGCTAGGGGGCGTCGGCAGCGCCTGTTGCGAAAGGACGCAAGCGACCGGCAGCTTCAAAGGGACGCCGCCTTCGTCCCCATCGAGGGGGGAAGTTTTTTCGGCGGTTCAGAACGACGGCGACAGGATGGTATCGAACCGTGGCCGATCGGCGGCGGTCGTTTCGCCCTTCTACCCGGTCGGCGGCGAACAACCAAACTGCCCTTCAGAGAGCGGTGGTTCACTCGCAAAACAAGCTGTTTTAAAAAAGTTGAGTTGTTTTATTAATACAGAGTGGTTTGTGAGTCTTTTAAAGTGGAAGAGTAAAAGAGTGGATACTTTTGTAAAGTATTTCGAAGCCTTTCCGATATGACGCGCGCCCGCCCGGAGTCCACTATTCATGCGCTACTTCTGACACGCTCCTTTCTGAGGTGTTCTTGCAAGGCAACATTGGGATCGCCCGGGATTAATTTTTTGAGCAAGGCACACGCATTTCTGAGCGGTTGTTGCAAGGCAACATTGGGATCGCCCGGGATTAATTTTTTTAGCAGACAAAGTTGTTCGTAAGACAAGGGTTTAAAAAAACAAAAGTATTTCTTTAGGAATGACCGTTCAACAACTGCCTCCACGTAAGCTTTCAAACGGTCGAACGAATGCCGCTCTACAACGTAAGACGAGCGAGTTAGGGCCCATTTGCTGTTTGAACCTTTGGGTTACTGTAGCTCGCGATATTCAAACTTTTGAGTTTCGACCAATAGAAGAACAAATGATCAGTGAGTCAAGAGCTATCCAGCAACTCAAGATCGTCTCTCTACGACGCACGCTGAGCGAGTTAGAGCGATTTCTATGCTAAAACGCAAGAATGTCGCTTTTCGTGGTGCGTGTTTGCGTAATTAACAAATTTTTTACGCCAAGTGAAAGAGTACGTCGAGACCTTTTAGTTGACCTATCGCACGCCGCTCTACGACGTCAGACGAGCGTGTTAGAGCCGTTTTGCGTTTTGAACCTCGGGTTACTGTAGCGCGCGCAATTCAAACTTTTGAATTTCGAGTTCTCTTAACGGAATTATCAGTGTGCCGAAACCTATTCAACGAACCAAGATCGTCTCTCTAAGACGGAAGACGAGCGAGTTAGACAAATTTCGCGTTTTAAACCTTTGGGTTACTGTAGCTCCCGAAATTCAAACTTTTGAGTTTCGACCAATAGAAGAACAAATGATCAGTGAGTCGAGAGCTATTCAACCAACCCAAGATCGTGTCCCTACGACGCACGCTGAGCGAGTTAGAGCGATTTCTGCCTTAGAAACGCGAGAATGTCGCTTTTCGTGTTGCGTGTTTGCGTAATTAAGAAAACTTTGAATGCCAAGCGAAAGAGCACGTCGAGACCTTTTAGTTGACCTATCGCGCGCCTCTCTACGACTTACGACGAGCGAGTTACAGCCGTTTTCCGTTTTGACCTTCGGGTTACTGTAGCGCGCGCAATTCAAACTTTTGAATTTCGAAGTCTCTTAGCGACATTACCAGTGAGTCGAGAGCTTTCCGTAGAGCCCAAGATCTCCTTCCTACGACTTTCCAACACCGAGATATAAGAGCGTGACGGACGGACGAACGCACGAACGCACGGACGCTAAGCTCTCGTAGGGGTTCGCCCGGCTGAGGCCGGGCGAAAAAACGCGCCCGTGACAGCTCGCGCGAAGGACAAAAACCAACCTGTCCCTGCCGCCAACGTGCCGCGCGACCCGCCCTCTTCTGTCCCAGCGCCGAGGGAGGACCGCGCGACCTGTGATTACGGTTGAGAAATGGGATGACTAATCCTGGACATTGGCTACGCCATAGAGTGTGTCTGTCTGTTTGTTTGTTTGTTAACACGATAACTCTCGACAGCACTGACGGATTCTGGAGATCAATAGCTCAAAAGAACCACCTTGGCCTGGAATAGGACGTCTCCTATTGTGGACTTTGGCCAATGCCTAAATTCCACAAAAATCACGAAAATATCTACTGCACAGTACATTCTGACCACTAAGGAGTGACTGTAGGTCAATTTCGAGCAGATTTTGCTCTATTGTGTCACCATTCGCTACAGAGCTATCGCTGCGAGACTCTGAGGTGTATTCAGAGGCACAGGAGCAGGTGCGATGGTAAATGCAGGCACTGGCAGGGGCACAGTGTCAAACGAGTTTAGATCAATCTGAAAACACCTATGGGCTAAGCAGAAACATCGGTGAGTTTAATTTAGTGTATCCTATATACTAAGCGGCAAAGAGTGTGTTTGTTTGTTTGTCTGTTAACACGATAACTCATGGCACAGGCGATGGATCCTGGAGATCTATGGCTTGAAAGAACCGTCGTGCTCTGTAGATTTGCATGTCCTATTGTGGACTTTGGCCGATGACTAAATTCCATAAAAATCACGAAAATATCGGCTGCGCAGTACATTTTGAGCACTAAAGAGTGTCTGTGGGTCCTTTTCGTGGAAATTTCGCACTGGTGTGTGGCCATACGCTACAGAGCTATCTCTATGAGACCCTGACGTGTATTTACAGGCATGGGAAGAGGCACATGGCTAATCGTAGGCACTGTCAGAGGCGCGATGCAAAATCATCTATTGGCAAATGTCAAACACGTATGGGCTATAGTCAAACAACTTTGATGAGTATTCACAGGCACATTGGTGGTGTAAATACAGGCACTGGCAGGGGCACAATCATAAATCATCTATGGGCTAATGCAGTCATCTATGGTGGTGAACAAACGCTACAGAGCTATCTATGTGAGACCCTGACGTGTATTTACAGGCACGGGAAGAGGCACAAGGCTAATCGTAGGCACTGTCAGAGGCACGATGCAAAATCGTCTATTGGCTAATGCCAAACACCTATGGGCTATAGTCAAACACCTTTGATGAGTATTTACAGACACATTGGTGGTGTAAACACAGGCACTGGCAGGGGCACAGTCATAAAAATCATCTATGGGCTAATGCAATCATCTATGGTGGTGAACAATGGGGTCCCTGCGTCTTGCAATCAGTGGTGGCGCGCCATTGGTCTGTGAGTCTTGCGATCAGTGGTGGCGTGCCATTGGTCTATGAGTCTTGAGACCAGTGGTGGCACATCATTGGTCTATGAGTCTTGAGACCAGTGGTGGCGCGCCATTGGTCTCTGCATCAGCCCTCTTCTGACCTCAGAGAATCACCTACGGGCTAAAGGCTCTAGTCCTATATACTAAGCGCCATAGAGTGTGTCTGTCTGTTTGTTTGTTTGTTAACACGAGAACTCTCGACAGCACTGACGGATTCTAGAGATCAATAGCTCAAAAGAACCACCTTGGCCTGGAATAGAACGTCTCCTATTGTGGACTTTGGCCAATGTCTAAATTCCACAAAAATCATGAAAATATCTACTGCACAGTACATTCTGAGCACTAAGGAGCGACTGTAGGTCAATTTCGAGCAGATTTTGCTCTATTGTGTCACCATTCGCTACAGAGCTATCGCTGCGAGACTCTGAGGTGTATTCAGAGGCACAGGAGCAGGTGCGATGGTAAATGCAGGCACTGGCAGGGGCACAGTGTCAAACGACTTTAGATCAATCTGAAAACACCTGTGGGCTAAGCAGAAACATCGGTGAGTTTAATTTAGTGTATTTTGAGGCATGAGAGCTGGTGTAACCATAAATTCAGGCACTGGCAGGGGCACAGTGTCAAATGACTTTTGATCTAACCTATTGGCTGTTGTGAACAGTGGCTGGGTCCCACGGGTCAATGCATGGGGTCCCTGAGTATGCACAATTTCTATGCGCTTTTGAGCATAGACTATGACAATAGAGTATCTCCTACGGGCTAAAGGCTCTAGTTGGCTACTGTCAACAACGCTCAGCCGCGTAAGCAAGCGATATAACGCCCAGCGCACACGCAGACATCAAAATTACGGGAAAATACATGGGGCGGAAAGATCGAACCGTCCAGCGTAATACGGCAGCGAGTGCAGGCGCAAGAAGAGCCAACGGCGGCGCACGCGACAGAGCCGGCCGATGTCTCCGAAGCGGCGATAACGCCGACGACGGGCCAACCATACGCAAGAGTTCAAACAAAACCTGCGTGAAGAAAACTTCTCATTCGTTGAGAACAAACAAAAGCTCGCCGCTCGCCGGGAGACATCAAACAGCGGCTCAGCGGAGGTGTCCGCCGCGCTGAGTTCTGGCTTCGCCAAGGCAAACAACTCAACGGTCCACATTGGTCGATGGCGCAAACGACGCCCAGTCGAAACATGACGGAAGGATCAAAACGCTGGAAAACAACTGCCCACTCAAAAGGAAAGGTCGGAGCCTGCAAAGGGCTACCGTTTCCTTGAGACCACTGGTACCAGCTTGAGACTACCGGGAGCTTCGGTGAATCACAACGGTGGAAACTGAAGCTGTGAGAAAACGAGGTGTCGCATCCGATGGAAAGGGCGCGGCTTTGAAGCTTCGCTCTGCTCTATGTGACTCACGCGCACAAAAGTGTTGCAATTCGGAATTCGCTCGGCACAGGGTGGCGCAAATATGCGGTCGGGACTAAATCAAGCCCGATAGCTGACCAGCGCACGGCAGCAGCAAATGGCAACATTGGTGGCCGTAAACAGCCGCGAGGTAATCACCGCACGGCGCGAAGTGTCCTTTCGGTGGAGAA
Source organism: Linhomoeus sp. GSCO2_2 (assembly GCA_030248115.1). NCBI lineage: Eukaryota > Metazoa > Nematoda > Chromadorea > Monhysterida > Linhomoeidae > Linhomoeus > Linhomoeus sp. GSCO2_2. Next base: position 206,937 of record JASAMZ010006311.1, on the reverse strand, counting down.
ATGGCTTTGCGCTCGCTCCGGCGCACAGTCGCGCTTGCGCTGGCTCGGCTCATTTGCAGGCGCCTCTGACCGAACGAGCAGCCGGCCGGCGGCGGCGACGGCACTGCGAGTCGAAGAAGACAGATGGTCGAACGGAGAGATGAATTTGAAAACGGCAACGAGCGAGCGAGGCACGGCGCTCGCCTGGTGACTGGTCGGCCGGTTCTACAACACACCAAATAGTGGACTGACTGCCTGTAACCAAATTACCAATTCGACGCTGGGATCAAAGAAACGAAAGGGAAACGGGCCCGACCGCAAACGGTCCTAGATTTCGGTGAAGAACCGCCGTCGGCGCGACCGATAACGGTGCCGCAGCGCAACATAGAAGAAAGCAAATTAGATCGGACGATTGGCCCAGTTGCCGGGCGCCACAGTCAAATCATCTGTAGGAAAGTCAACACGGGACCAATTCGCCGCACAAATCCTACGGTGTGCGGTACCTGTCATCTGAGGTACATTATGCACATCGCCCACCCTCTGCCAGAAATTGCGTGCTACTTCTCGGGAAAGACAGCGCAGTATGTATAATACCGCGTGGAAGCCACCGAGCACTTGTAGCTGTAAAGTTTCAGACGGGGCCAAACTGAGTTGGTGGTGGCCGGTATTGATCCTTGCGAGGGACGGCCGAGGAAAGACAGACGTCTTCAGAGTCGGCGACGGGGACACTTCAGAGTCGGCTTCGGATAAATGGCTAAGCGACTGGTCGGATTGGCCGCGGCGCCACCAGCAACCACTGGGGGAAGGGCGGAGGCGTCGACGGAGGAGGACAGGAAGCGGAAAGAAAGGCGCTCGGAGACTCTTCCCAACTTCCTGACGTCGTCGTTTTCGTCGTGGCGCCGTTGGCTATAATCATGCGCGCGCGTCTCTTCTCACCTCCATCCGTCGAACCCTTCAACTTTTTGCCGCCTCCCTCCCAGCCGCCATCCGCTGCCGCCGTCGCCGCCAGTGCGCGCGAAACGACCGGAAAAGGCGACTGGACGAACGGCGCGCCGCCGGCGCGCAGAAACACGAGCGCCGCTCGTCGTCGGTTATTACACTCCGTCGTCGCCAACTGCGCTCGGTCAGAATCATGCGCGCGCGCGTCTTCGAAATGGCCTTGAAGATTTCCTGTCCTTTCCGTTCCACATTTGGCAAGTTTCCGCCGACCACCTGCTTCGGCGACGCATACATATGTAGCTGTATAGCGCATGTTCTCATGTTTGGCTATTTCAATCTGCTGATGCGAGCAAACCAGTCTTGCGTGATTCAGCTACGGTCTGCTAAATGGGTCCACTTCAAACAGCTAGTAGGGTGGCGTTATCCACTCTACGGGGTTGCGCGCATGCGCGTAGGCGGGGGAGAACGAGCGAGAAGTTCTCACGACTTCAAGCGGCGGCCGGCCGGGGCGCGAACAATGGGACCGGCCGGCGCTTCTTAAGCCGGAAGGCATGAAGAGGACGGGCGCCTCTCCTCTCTTCCAGTGCGTATCCATTTATGATCGATTTAGACAACTTAACATCGCGCCATGGGAAAGAGTCGAGCGAGAGCCGGCGAGCGAGTGGCGACGTCTTCTTCTTGCTCGGTTTGGACGGGGCGTGAGAAAGCGAACTTCTTGTCGCGCGACGCTTCCACTTTCGCACGATGACTAACGACATCAAGGTCAACGCGTCTCCGCGGCGACGACAAAATTGGCGGTGCGCTCGGTTAGGCTGCCACCGTCGGGAAACTACCTGCCTTCAGGCGCGGAAACGGCCAATTGGAGGAGCCGCGCGCAAAACGCAAAATACGCCGACGCGCGCAAGCAGCGGATGTCCGCAGATGGATATCGAGACTATAATCGCGGCAACTTGAAATGCGGCGCGGAAAATGACAACAGCAAAACTTAACGACAATCTTATATGTAATATTCCTAAGCTACTCTTCTGGATACACACACGCGCCCGCGCAACTGTCGGCGAGGGCTGTAACTTGTTTAGAAGGCGAGCGAGTGTCCACTCGCACGAGGCTCGAATTTCACGAACATCTGTTGGCAATATATCAAGGTCATAGCTACATACGATACAGTACTATCCACCTATGCTTTCTGTGTATGTATGTACATGGCAGATGCTTCGTGCGTCGTGCGTGCTACGCTCGCAGCAGAACAGTGTCATAATCTCTTTTGGGTCCTCCATTGCGCCCAAGAAAAGGGTAGGTAACATCAGTCGACAGTGTGGTACTATAAGTAGACACGGCCCTACAAAAGAAGACGAGAGTACATCACCACATACTACAATCGCGTAGGCTCTTCCTCGCTCAACAACCGACGAACGGAACTGAACCGCAATACTAACATACTACCTTCCCGGTCCAACCTTCGACGCTGTCATTAGCGTACCTACAGTATATCTCACGCTGTATGGTTTGCGAATAGGATGCTCGTCACGAGAAGAGAACCGAACAGCGGAAATCGCCTGCTTCCTCAGAGCTAAGTGACCGACGACGACGCTAAGAAGGAATGGATCACTCGCTGGGTAGTTGTGGCGCTGGCTGCCGGCTAGCGGATTCAATCAGCGAATGTATTCGTTACAGTACTCCAAAAGAAAGCGCAAGACGAGCTAGAGTTGCAAATATCGGATGAGCGATGAATTCCACTCTACGAACAGCGTCGTAACCGCTTATTCTTCTCACAATCGCTTCGCGCTCTTTTGTAACCACGAAGCTTCGTCCAGCCGGCAACCAAGTATTGTCCGAAGTCACAACGGCAGAGAATCGCCAACTCTCAAGATTCGGGTTCGAAACGAAGTTTTGATCGCGCTAACTCCGCGCAGCGCTGAAGCGACACGGCAAACGACGGCGACACAAGACAATGGGGGCAACGCCGAATTGGCACCCAGAGAGATTACTATCCACGGCAAAGGGCGAAGTAGAAGATGACGCCAAGATGCACACACGAGAGGAGAGAGAACAACCGCAACAGTCGTCACTCACGACCAAAGGGGGTTGGCGCACTAGTCAACTACTAGCCGCACGCGTGTGGCACCCAATCAAGCAACCGCCAAATAATGGCTCCTTGATGCGTCTACAGACAGAGGCTGCGCTTCCTGCATATTGCATAAACGTCTCGCTCTCCGTGAGGGGTGCGGGTTTCAGGCAAAGGCAGCCGAAGTCGGCCGCCGGCGCTGCGGGCTAGAGGCGCGTCTGAAACGAATTGGTGGAACAATTGAGACGACGACGACATATGTAATTCCTTCTTTGGAAGCAAAGAGGCAGACCATATGATGATGCTGCTCGGGATAGACGGAGGGCCTGTCGCCGCTGCTGCTGCGCCTCGTGCGGTCCGCCCAGGCCCTTCGGTCCACACCGGTAATCGACGTCCTGCAACGGAATCCAGAGCAATGCTTCCTCTGTTGTAGTTGTACGTGCACGTTGACAAGTGTACCTCTGCCCAGTGGAGGAAGCCACAATGTGGGCGGCGGAGGAGGAGGGCGTCGTGTCCGCTGTGGAACTGGCGAAGAGGCGTCTCTCCACGGCCCGACGGTCCTTCCCTTGTTGCGACGTCTCCGCCGACGACCTACAATGCAAGTGCCGTGCGCTTGATGTATACTGTGCTACGACGTATTTCTTTACGGCACTTCTTACCCATCGAAGGTGCCCTGCCGATTCAGCAGTCCCGGACGCCCGCTAGCCGACGTCTGGGCGGCGGCCGACGTCGCCGGAGAAGCAGTGGAGGCGCCGGCAGCGCCAGGCGGCTCTGTCACGTAGAGTCGTCTTATGGAGGAGCGCAGGGGACCAGGACTCAGGCCTCCCACCGAGGGCTCTGGAGTGTCGGGAACGATATCCGGTCGAGAGGACGACACGGCTGAAGAATTCCGCTTCTGTGCCGCGGCAATAGCCCATCCGAGGAGTGAACAGTGCGCGTACCGCCGGGCGTGACTCCGCTCTCGGTCTTGGCCAGGAGCAGTTTGTGCTGCTGGTGCTGCTGCAGAAGGGCCGTGACGTGGCGCTCGTCGGCCGAGGCGTCGCTGTTGCTCTTGCGCTCGCGAGCCTGCCGCGCGCCGCCGCCGCCAGACTCCCTGGGCGCCTTGACGCCGCCGGCGCTCGCGCTTCCCGCCGTCGCGGGCCCCGTCTTGCTGGGACTGTGCCTCAGCGCTGAAATGAAAACGACAATTCTCTGTAGAACGACTGTCGAGCAAAGTCTGCCGATCGGACACGAGCGAAGCCGTTCTGTGCGGCGAACAGCACGATTGGCCACGAACTCGACTGCGGTGCGCGCAACTAAAACTGCCCCACTCCAACTACAACTTGCACATACTTGCGGTAACAAGGATTACAAACGCCGTCCATGTTCCACCCCCTTTCCAAATTAGGTTCCTGGCTTGTGGCTGGCAGCAAACAGACCATGCAAGTCATTCCCACAATTGAGACTACCAATAATATTGACAAGACGAGGACAAGCACAATCCATTGACAAGCACACACAAAGAGAACGAAAGCAAATAAACCAAATAAACAAATAGGAACTACAGAACAGAACAGAAGAACAAGACAAGACAAGACGAGACAAGACAAAGACAACCAAGGTGAACGAACTACCGCAGAGCCACGTAAGACAGAGAGCGCCAACGAAACGACACTCAAGTACCCATGTAGGTATGGACGAGTGATCGGAACTTGCGGTGAGGCCCTTTGACCTCTGGGAGATCCACTGAAACAGACGCTACTGAACATCAAGGCGTCACACGGTCGCGCCCTCTCGCGTCAACTCGACGCATCACAATTCAAGTTGAAATGTCAAAAGGTTCCAGTCTCAGACTTCATTCAGCAACTGTTGCCAATGGGTCAAAGAGGGATAACGAGCGAGAGAAGGGCGCAGTAGGGGGAAGCAGCGACTCACGGGAAGGGATCTTCTTGAAGACGCTGCTCTTCATGAAGTCCTGGAAGCGAGTGGCGTAGAAGCCGGGCCGGTGAACCGAGATCGTGTCCTGTGCGCAGCAGAGTGACAATAGGCTGTGACAGGAGTAGCAACACTACAATCCCAGCGCCGCGCTCTCACCCCGTCGTGCAGGACGCTCTTCCAGGTGTGCTCGAGCTGCTTGAAGAGGCGGTAGCTCTGCAGAATGTCGATTATGCCCATGAAAAGCAGAAGCGGCTCGCCCTTCGCGTTCCTCGCCGGGATGCCGCCGGCCCTAAGGACGCCAAAGAAGGCAGTCGCAGTGGCGCAAGTCAGTGGAAACCGCAACGAAGCACCCACGGGTAGTCGTCGCCCAGGTCGATGGGGACGGCATTGGCGTTGATGGACTCCCAGGCGCTGATCATGGTCTTCTGCCGAACCACCTTCTTCAACTGATTGACCGCCGCCGCCGCTGCGGCGTCGACGTCGCCTCCTGCCTCGATGGCCAGCTCGCTTCCGCCGCTTCTCCGGCCGCCGTCTTCGCGCAGACTGGTCGAGGGACCCTGCAGCTCTTCTTGCGACGTCGCTGGTTGTGAATCGCCCACCTAAGGAGAACACAACGGTATCTACGCTATAGCAATTATGCAAAAGTGTAGGATTAGCATATTCACAAGTTCGCTTCAAAAGTCAACTTCGCTTCCTCCACGCAACTCCGACTGCAGTCGACAGTCGCGTATCTCCCCCTTTGTACTCGAGAATCGACATGACAAGAGCGCGCGCAGACACTGTAGGCACACCACTGTAACCATACCATTCTCCTCTCCGCTTCTGCTTGGGCGATGTTGTGCATGCCGACGAGAAGTGAGTAGTCCATGATCTTGAAGCTCTCGAGGACCAGGCAGTCCCTGTTGATGGTGCGCACGAGGGCGTCGTAGGTGGACGCCTCCAGGTAGATGCCTTCGCGGTTCTCCTCCACGAAGTCGAGATCCTTCAGCGTGGGCGAGTCCTTGAGGCGCTCGTGCTTGCTAGCCTTGCGCTTGTAGGTGCTGCCCTTCAGGTCGTACTTCACGTGCATCTTGATGGTCGACGGCAGCAGGTTGTTCATCACGATCAGACGGATGTTCTTGTTCAGACTCTGCAGAGAGGAGAGGAAGCGCAAGTAGAAGTAGCGCCAGATAGTGATCTTCAAACTGTACCGAATGGAACTAAGATCTGCTTCCCAACAAGGCTAGAGCCTATCCGACGGCCTATTCCCAGTTGTCTATGAGTGAAAGGTGGTCAGTTGACACAACGGTCTCTAGGTAACACTGTTCTAGTTACCGTTCGCCTGCCGTTTGGAGTACGGTACTCTGTACTGCGTCAGCTTGGCCCAGGATAAACTTTGAACATGAACTTTGAATAATACGCAGACTACTAACCAAATAGGTAACTCCCACCTGATAGCAGAACAGGCCAAAGAACTTCGGCAGCAACGTCCGCGGGTTCTGCGTCAGGTTCTATAAAATTGAGTGAAAAGTGGTTCCGTCGTTGCGCCAGTCATTTGCGCTAATCCGCGCACTTTCGCCACCTCTCCTTACCATGTAGTAGCCGGGCAGCAGCTTCTGGAGGAACTCGGCTTCCTTGTGCTGCACTGTTTTGATGATGAACTGGTCGTCCCAGCTCAGGTAGAAGATGCTGCCGCTCGCCCCCGCGTTCGACAGCTCCCGCATCGGCTCCACGCACACGCTGTTCTGAAGGACGCTTCCTTTTGCTAAGGGGAATCAACTTAGCGCATTGCGAAGGCCCGCTATCTTCCTCACCAGAAAGTCCTCAGGCTCGATTTTGAACAGCCTCCGAAAGTAGCGGAAGGCGAATGGCGCGTAGGTCTTGAAGCGAAAGTCGCTGTACTGATGAGACGGCGTCGAGGTCGTTCCCTCGCTGCATATGCGCGCAAAGGCAGTTATGAAGGCGTCAAAATGACGTCGAACGGCAAGAATGAGAAACGCAACTTAGTTGTATGCGCACTGACCTGGGAAAGCTGACTTTGGTGACGACCTCGAAGTCGTGCAGGAGCACGTCGCGCTCGGGCGCCATCGCCATGGAACCCACTGAGTTGGAGATTCCCAACTGGATGGAGCCCATGATCGTGTCCGTGCGCACCTCAACAGCGGAAGAGTCCTCGCCCATTATGACGCGCTCGCTCGCGACTCAGCGCTGTTAGCGCGCGCGCCTATTCTCCTTCCATGCTAAGCGCCATAGAAAGCGAAGCGAGCGCAATCAAGGCCTCCTGTTGCCAGCCATGGGTGATCGTGAATCAGAAGCAGCGCGCCCCCATCGACGGCCGCTTCCTCTGTCTACCTTACAAAGCTTGAGCCAGCAGCCCCCGACTTCTGAGCTTGTGCCTATGCGGTCCACGTTCATCCTTGCGGCTTAGCAGTTAGCACTCACCTTTTTGAACGTGACGGCTCCCGTGGAAGGGTCGACCTTCCGGTGGCCGATCTTCCGGTCCTTCTTGGAGGTCATCGTGGCCGTCCTATCGAGGGACGGGTGGCCGACGCCTTCGCCGCCCGGCGCCGTCACTGTCGAGTCGCCGTCCTGCGTGACGCCACTGGTGGAAGGCGCCGACTGAACAAGCTATTGATTGCGGGATATTCAACCGAGCACGACACACAATTGAGAGGGCGACACTGACAGTACAACAAGCAACAACCTCTGCAATGGGGGCGAGAAGGCGAACCGTCTTCTCCTTTCCGTCCACTTCTGCTGCGCCGTCCGCTTGGGCGTTGTCGACGACGTCGACGCCCCCACCTCTTCCGTCGACCATTGCTGACATCGTGATCGGTTTATTCTAGCAATGTTCGATTTCTCAACGTTGCTGCTGCCCTTGTGCCGGCCAGGAACCCATGGGAATGGGTCTCGACGATTATTGCCCTCCAAGATCAGAAGAGTATTTCGTCGAGCGATTACACACCAGCTTCAATAGTAGCACCGGTAAGCTTTGGCCGACGCCACTTCTTCTTTCCGCCGTCTGTTTTCTTTTCGCCTGAGTTATCTCGGTCACTCTCTCGACTGAATGTTCGATTTTATTTGTGTAAAATACAACCGATCTAAGACGCGCGTTGTACTACACTGAAGGTACTGTATCGGTTTGGTTTGAAGAGATATTTATATTGGTATACATTTATGCCGATTCACACTGCACTCACATAGACCAATTCTTCACTCAATACTGGAAAAAGTATATAACTTCATTTAGAGTACTACTACATACAAACAAGACAGCAGCAGCTACATGAGTTCACGGCAACAACAGTGTGGCAGGCTACAAATCGGTACTCGGTGGGTAGGTATCCGCCGCACCCCGAAAAGGTATCTTAGTCTCCAATTCAATCGCTGTCGGGGTCAAATACTTTCTCAACTCTGATGGCGACCAAATGCGACCGGGTGTAGACGTAGAGGAAGGACTCTTCGGGGTAGTAGCTGGCGGAGCTGAGGAAGCCCCAGTCGTTCGGCCAGCGCAGCGGCAGTCTTCCTTGCGGGAAACGGTAGGGCCGCCTTAGAGGGTGGAAGAGGTCGTAGGCCCTGGCGACTTCGTCGCCGACGCCGTCGGGCGCCTTCTCGATCGTGTAGAGATAGCCGCTGGCGACGAAGGAGTTGACGGGCCGATGCCTCTCGGTCTCGTTCCACGGCAGGGCGAAGCTGGCCACCACCCGCAGTTGTCGGCCGTCCTTCCTCTTTCTCAGCTTGCTCACCAGCAGACGGCCGCTGCCGCGCTGCCGGCAAAGAAGCCAGATGCCCAGTTCGTCCCTGGCTAGATCGACGTAGCTCTTGAGCGGCTTCGTGCCGTCGTAGTAGAGGTACTCCTAAAATGTGGTGACCTAGGAAAACCTAGAGACGTTTGGAATACCCTCATGGCAGCAAGACACACCGTTCCATTGTGCTCGCAGTCGCGCGGCAGGCGCATTGCCGAGGTGGACCTGTCGGCGGCCGGGTCGTAGCGGCGTATCTCGGACTCGCGATCCTTCTGGAAGAAGAAGGCGCCGTCGTAGAAGAGGTGGTTGGTTCCCCTGACGACGTCCTTGATGTAGTGTATCCCGTGGATGGCCGGTGCGTCCAGTGAGTCAGAGGAGTCGTAGCGGTAGAGAATGGAGGAGTGCTGCTTCGTGAATTGCTGCGTCACGTAGAAGCTGCCGTTCTCACTGCGGCTCCACCAGCCGAAGGCCGCCTGCTGGATGGTTGGGTGGGCGATGGGCAAACTCAGCGCCGTCACGAAGCGCGTCGTACCTGGTATGGTAATGATAGGTTATCAAGAAAACAGTGTAACACAAGATACTTTGAAAGCTATGTACATAGTCAGCTATGTACAAGATTAAGTTGAGCAACATTACAAGTGAATACATATGTCAAAATTAATAAATAATTCACAAATAACAAAACACAGCATCAAATTGTATTACAGTGCTTACCCTACCGTTCGGTCGTCTATAAAGGCGCGCCCTCCTTCTGCGCGTCCTGTGCCGAATGGATGGCGTCGTCGTCGATGAACGACCACTGACGACGCCGTCGCTTTGCACCGCCGAAGTCGTCTCCTTACGCGCTTTAGTTGCGCCGTCTAAATCCGACTGAGAGGCTACAAACTCAAAGTTCCCTCCAAAGAAGTAAGAGAAACCTTTCCCATTCGTCAGTTCGTATCGGTTCCGCTCGTCGCAATAATGGAGCACCTCGTGACAGGTTTCTACGAGCCTCTCTGTCTGAATGAGAAACAACAAACCAGTTCATCCAGGACGATACTACGTCTACATGTTTGTGTAAAATAGGACATGCTTGAGGCATTCTGTATACTGCATGTATGTGTATACTGTATGCATGTGTCTTTAGTGCAGTATGGAAGGTATATATATGTCGTAGACCTATGTGATACCTTGACCTATTTGATACCATAGTACTACGAGAAGGAGGTATCTGGTAAGTCGAGACCTATCCGATACCCACTCGCTGGGCCTCTCACAATCAGATATGGGCGCCCCGCTCGTGCGATTAACCCTTTGCGCACTGCGCGTCGCTTGTCGCTTTCCACCTTTAAGGATCTTTGAAGAGCACAATAACTGCGTCGTCAAAGTGCGAAGAGGCTCGCACGAGTTTCAACAACAGCCGTTCCTACAACAAAAGCCGCAGCGACATATTACCAGCCATCAAGAGAAAATCTCTCACGAGTTATCCCAGAGAGTACCCGACTGATAATTTCGTCCCGCACTAAACACGGAGCGGTGTTCGATTCATTTACTGCTACCCAATAGGGATACCAGTCGGCCGAAACAACTGGGATGGGATTGCACTGTGGCTGAACTGTGATTGTGCGACGGCACTGCGCAAAGGGTTAATTGCACGAGCGGGGCGCCCTTATCTGATTGGGAGAGGCTCAGCGAGTGGGTATCGGATAGGTCTCGACTTACCAGATACCTCCTTCTCGTAGTACTATGGTATCAGATAGGTCAAGGTATCACATAGGTCTACGACATATATTTAGTATGGCATTCGAATATTTTGTATACATTTAATGACGAGATAAAGGGCTGAACACAGTCCCCACCCGAGTAAGAACCCCCCCACGCCCACTCCCCTCCCCCCCCCCCCCCCCCCCCCCCTACCTGATTTTTCCACTTACGGACGCATCGTTTGTTATGTATATAAATATTCATCAGTGGGAAGGAGGCTCACTGAGATTTCCACAAAAGCAGGTAGGCGTAGCGATTTCTTTCCCGTTGGTCTGCCTGCCACTCTGGTAGTGTGCCTGAAGAAAGTTTCAGAAACGGGAAGGTCATTTCTTCGTTTTCGACTCCTCGTTTGCTCTGCCGCCACCGGCGGCTCCGAGCGGGACTCCGCTGCGCCGTCCGCCTTGCGCAGTTGCGGCGCGACGTGCCGGTCGCCGGCGGTGGACACGTAGAGGCCGAGTGCGGCCAACGCCAGAAGAGTGACCAGTTGCAGGCCGTACAGAACCTTGATGTGACCGTCGCAGCCGCCGCAACATCTATTCTTCTTCATTCTCGATGCCGCCGTTCGCACACGAGCCGGGGACAAAAATTGACTTGCTGCCGAGAGAGAGAGAGGGTGAAGGGCCCGCAGATTAAGTTCGGCGGCGAAACGGAGCGAAGGCTCGCCGGCAAGGCAAAGTAATTAGTTCCTGGCGAAGGCACTGCGCCCGGACGCGGGAAGGCGGCGAGCTTGCTGTGAAGTCATCTCAGGGTGTCGAAAGCCGATCGATTGGACGCCCGACTTGTTTGGCGACTCGCGTCGCTGCTGCTGCTCCGTCCTAATTCCAGCGCTAATTCCGTCCAGATTGAATGGCCGCCGTCTTATCAAAGGGATAGCCCTTCTTGTTCTCAGAAGCACACTTCTTGACAACGGCCGCCGCCGACGCCTTTACCACTCGCGCTCGATTGAACCGAAAATAATGAAGTCGTCAGAGCGTACGCGAGAAGGAGACGCGAAGGGGGGAAATTGTAGAAGCTCGCCGGCCGAAAGTCCATCTTTGTGTTTGTTCGCACCTTCCTATATACATACTTGCACCTTCTAGCTATGTATGCACATCCGTTCGGGTTAGTGCGCGGCTCACATTGGTCTGCAAGAGCGGAAAGCAACAGTAACGGTCTACCAGCCAACTGCCTATTGTTTCACGGTGCTACCGCCCAATACAATGGCGAACACAAAATTATGCAAATTACTCGCGACCCTTCCTGATTTTTGGCAGCGCGCGACGACCGTAATTTTGGCACATCTGCCAGCCTGAATCCTCTATCGCTGAATGGCGATGGTTTGTGATGGTGCTTAGCGAAGTGGCAGCGATAGAAGTCGCCGTTTGATATGAACAGCGTCGCCGGTTCCGTTACATGCTGACGGTTCTCGTACAAAGTGTCACCATAAAACACAAAAGAATATCACATAGTTCGCTGGGGCGAAATTTCTCGAGTCAGTCACCGAACGGCGGCTAGCTGATATTCCGAGATTCATGCAGAGAGGCACCGAAACTTCTACCGCTTCCCGACTGCGTCGAAGAAGAACCGCAACAAGCGAAGCGAATCGTAACAAGAGAACGCGACTGTACCGTCGTCGTGGGCGTGTGTCAGAGCTCGAAGATGTCGGGATTGTTGCTGTCTTCGTCGTCGTCGTCAGAGAAGGGCGACGGCTGCTGGCCGGCGGCGGCGGCGGAAGCGGCGGGCGGCTCGTCGCCAGGCTGGCGCGGCAGCTTCAGCGAGTGTGTGGCCTTGTACTCCTTGTTGGAGCTCTCGATGGTCGACTTCCACTGGTCCAACTCGGACTTGTCCACAGCCAGACGGCCCAAGTACGCCACGCCGATCACGTCGTCGCTGCCCGCCGCCGTCCTGCATGTTAGCATGCGCCATATCATAGCTAATATCAAATCGCATTTCATTTGCGTACATTTGAATGTCTGTATTCATATACCTACGTGGCGTGTACATATGTATTCATATCATATATGTAATGTTTGTGGGGCTGTGTGTGTATGTACTACTTGTAGCGTCATGTATGTAATGTATGTCCCTACATAACAATATGTATGTAGCGAAAACATACATACGTATATTTGCATATATGTACGTCTACAGATGTATTCACATCATATTCACATGTACCTCCTACATGTAATGTATGTAGATTTGTGTATGCGTTTGAGGTGTGAAGGGTTGAATGGTGTTAGAGACCTGGCGGTGTCGACGACGGAGATGGTGAGGGCGGTGTTCTTCTGGAGGTCGTGCGGTTTTGTTGACTGCACCAGAAACATCACAGCCTCCTTGTAGACGGCCGTGCAGCAGTTCTTCAAAGTGCGCGACTGCTTCGTCTGCCGTCGGCCGTTCTGCTCAAACTCAATCCGGATGCAGGGGTCTGCCGAGATAGACGAAGTAGCAAATACATAACGGACGTACATCGCAAACAGAAGCGGCCCTGCGGTCCACCAACCTGGAGGGCCGCTGATGCCGAACTTTGGCAGATGGTCCGCTTTCAGGACGTTGATTGTCAGTCTTCGCGACTCCTTCTCCAGGCAGGTCGTTATCTGGATCTTGCCCAACTTCTGAAGTGGACGCAGCGGAGTCAGCGCAAGAAATTAGAGAGATCAGAAACGCAAGTCCGCCACTCGACGACCTTGCTGTTGATCTTGGGCCGGAGGTCGTTGGCCAGCCGCAGCTCCTTCTTGCTCAGCAGCTGCGTCTCATAGTCGGCCAGTGGGACGTCGACGATGCCGATGACGACGTCCTTCTGGAACTGCTTGCCCACGTGGTGGCACAGCTGGATATGGACCGTCTTCTGCTGAAGGTCGACGCCGGTGATGTTGTCGAAGAAGAACTCCTCGCCGAAGATTATGTCGCGCGTCCTCTTTACGATTCGCTGAAGGCACAAGAGGGGCTCATAGAGTCACGAAAACAGACGAACAGTTACGGCCGGTAGTACCGAGTGTTGCTTCTGCGCGTCGCCTGGCGACAGGCATATTTTGGCAAAGGCGTTCAGCTCAAGATCCGGTCGTAGCTGGCCGGCCAGTCCTGAAAGTGCAGGACCTTTGAAGAAACCAGAAATGCACTGCAACTGAACTGCTCGAACCAACCGTCGGCCTTCATTATGTTGACTCGCAAGCGCTTTCTGAAGGGGAAGAACTGAATGGCGTAGTGGAGCACACCTAGGCCGCTCGATTTGACCGGTCCGTTTGGCATAATGGTCACCGTTCGGTCGTCGACTGCGCTCTCTGTGACCGGCGACCCACCCGCTTCCGCGCCATCCCCTCCTCCTCCTCCCCCTTCTCCATCGCCGCCACCTCTGCCAATTGAGCATACTCATTGACGATCAAATGGGCGGTACGCTTACGTTTTAGTCCAGTGACCAACTTGTACAAGTCTGGGTTGATCCCGTAGGCCGTCGGGTCTTCGTTGTCGCTGTTGCCACTGCGCACGCTCGACATGTGCTCCATGGAGGGCGAGACGGACGAGAGGTGGTCGCTTTCGCCGCCGCCGCCCACTCCTCCGCCAACGCCGGACGGCCCACCTCCCGCCTGGCTGCTGGGTGTACGATCGCAGCTGCTGCCCTGCTCGCTAATCGACGTCCTTGGGTCCTTCCTCACCGAAGCACCATCGGCAGACGCCAAGTCAAGATTGCGGCCTTGTGGAATCTGAAAATGCCCATCGCCTTCTGTCGTCCTCGTCCGTCACTCGAAGCCTAACGAGTAGCAGCAAAACAGCAGGCTGCTGCAACCACATAGTCACGAAAGGAAGGACGTTTCCGTCCGGGGGCACTGACTTCAATACTCTTGTGATGCATCCAGAAATGCCGACAAAGAATGAACAAGGATTGATGAACAAGCATTTGATAAATGCCCACCTGGGACGCAGGCTGCGGAAACTGCCAGCTGCTCATGCTGGACGACGACGGGGGCGCTGGCAACGCCGCTCGCGGAAAGAAGTTAGGCGACTGGGACGCCCAGCGACCTGAAGCACCCACTGCAGAGCCAGCTGGCGACACTGGCGAGTGAGGGGCTGCCTGAGAGCTGTCGTTCGAAGTGAATGACGCTACTGAGCCTTGGGCGCAACCGTAGATTCCGTTTGCGGCCGCCGACTTCGTCGCCTCTTCAACGGGCCGATTGCGAAGCGCCGCTGACTGGCTGCTCGATTCGAGGAGCCGCTGGGAACTGCCGGTGCTGCGCGAAGATGAACCAGTGGTGACGGCGGACGATGAAGGCCCGGTGGACGTAGTCGATGTGGACCAGTCGGAGTGACGTCGATTCTGCGTTTGCTGCGCTGAGTGGCTGGCATCGCCCTCCACTGCGCTCAGCAACTGGGCAGCCGGTGGCGGCTCCGGCAAACGGCGTCCACTGCTCTTCCTACGAACTAGACTGGTCTTCCTTGAAGGGTCGTCCAGTGGATGCAGTGATGTTGACGACTTGTGCGAGGTCGACGACTTTTGCGAGGTGGGCGACCAAAGCGTGAGCGTTTCCGTCACCGTGTCATCGTAGGGCGGCGACAACGACACTTCACTCTCGGTGGCTAACTCCGCTTTCCACTGCGGTGCCGATGGTGACGCCTGCCTTTGCGAATCGACTGGTGTAGGCGGCAGGCGACGCCTGCCTCGACTGGCCGTGCTTCCCGTAGGGGAGAGGAGACCTTCCTCGTGTCTATTCGGCAGACCATCGGAGTCGGTTCTCTGTTGGCGGAAGCTGTCGAGTTCCTCCAAACCAGTCGGATCGTAGAGGCAGCTGACGCTTCTGCGACCACTGGCGACCTTGTCGTCCGCTTCCCGGAAAGGAGAATCGCCTCGCAGACTGCGGTTGCGACGGACGGGCGATAGACGATTGTCGGCCTCGTAGCCGTAGTCGTAGGCACCATTGCCGCGCGGAGCCTCGTAGTAGATAGCCGGCGGCGTTCTTGGATGGTCGGCAATGTCTCGAACGGCTCGATTTGCCGAATTGGAGAAGGACTGCGACCGGCCGTGGTCGTCGCTGTAGACTCGCAGCTGACTGAATCGCGCAGCCGAGACGCCAACAGCGACCGGCGGCTCGTCGTCGGACATCTCGCTCGTCGTTGTGGAACTGCCGGGCCTGCGCGGCGGCGGGTAGCGCTGGGCGCCTTCTAGAGCTACCGAGGGCACTCTTTTCTGCGGCGACGGCGAACGATGATTCGAAGCGAATTCTCTCGACCGATTCCGTCGCGGCCCGATCTCCCTCTCACGCTCCATTCCGCCTCCGTCTTGTCTGCTCCATGGCGCCGCTCGATGCTTCTCCGGCGAGTAATAGTAGTTGTCGTCTACGGAGGGCGAGTCCGATTCGTCCGAGCGCAGCGGAAGCTGCTGACCCGGTAGCGGCTGTGACGCCTGCGCCGAAGGGGACGACGCACGTCCGTGGGCCCAGTACTGTTGCTGGTAGTCGCGAGGGGCGCCGCCGCCGCCGCCGCGGCGAACTTGTTCGCGTTGCTGCTGCGGGTAGTGGCGAGAAGGGCTCGGAGTTCGATAGCGACTGCCATCTTGGCGATAGTGGAGGTACTCGCCCACATTCATCTTGTCCGTCTGAATGCGCTCATGCCTCGACGGTCTGCTTGGTCAGCTGGAATAACGATGGTAATTGACGATTTCTTCCGCCCGTTCGGAAAAATAGCCCGCCACGCCCACGTTTTGGGGCCAATTAGCGAACTTTGTGTCTTGTATGTAGTCTAATTAACCGCGCATGCAAAAATCAAGTTTGCGTATGGCTGGCTGGTCACTAGGCGCTCCTTCATGGGGTAATATTGAAAGAACAATGTATGTAGAAGATCAGCAAATAGAAATGTAGATGAGAGGACCAACGAGCGCAGATGTGGTCAGCAGATTACCATATATACGCACGTTGCCAAGACGGTCTCGCTTCTACCAATAGAAGAGGAAGGCACCGTGCATCGAAGCCGGAAGACTTGTCGTCTGCCTGTCCAGGGTAGGGGGAGGGCGGTGTTTTTGCTGCGACGAAGTTCTCGAAGCGGCTCTTCTCGGCGGCACATACGGGGGAGAGCGCATGCGCCTTCCTTCTAGCGGAGAGCGAGAGGCTCGCTGCCAAGCAGCAGCACCCCTGGTGTCGCGTCAGAGAGCGCGGCCAACTCCTGCGCTCCACTGAATCGATGCGGCGCTGCGCGGCGTCGACCGAAGGGAGGGGAGGAAGGCGACTATTTCTGCCCCCATCGCTCGCGATCCTACCCTCAGAGTAGGAGGGTGGCGGCGGCGGCATTCTGGGCGAGCGCTCGGCCGGCCCCGGGGACTCGCCTATCAACTCATCATCGTCGCCGCCTGCACACATAGTAACCGACGTCTTTGACGATTTACGCCATAATCAAATATGCGGCGGAGAGAGTAAAATGTCAGCGAAGCCGGCAGTCCCGTCGGCTGAGATGAATGACTCGCCTAGGGTGGGCGGGGGTGAGCCGCCGCCACTCGCTACATGCTTCGTCAAGCGCAAGCCCAACTTATCCTCCTCAGCACAAAATGGCAAAAGCCGTCGGAACGGACGAAGAGCACAGTGGGTGTATTGGGCAGAAATAGCTTTATCATCTACGGAAATGTTCCTGCCAGCTGCTTCGTCTGCCACTGACACTGCACAAATGGCAACGCAGAAGCCGGAACTACTCGGCTCGGAGGGCTTATCGTTTGGGACGGACATAAAACACGAGCCGACAATCTCACTGCGGCAATGATACAGCCTGATGGGAGAGCGCCCACGCAAGACATGTACCTACATACAACATGGCAGATAGAGGGCGGCGCCAAAGGTTGCCAATGCAGGGAAGCTATGTTTGGCTTGGAACCCTATCCGACCGTGTTGTAGGATTGGTTTGGCCAAATGAAGTGTAACTTGGAAGCACAGCTGTGATGGAAGCAAGGAAGGTATGCAATGTCAAACGGTTGGTGTTTGGCGGGGGAGAGCTATTGCTCACGCCCCAAATAGTCGCCGTCAGAACGGAACAAACAACTTCTCTGAGGCAGAGGAAAAGGCAAGGCGAGGTAGGCAGGCGGTCGAATAATCTAATCTGCTTGATGGTTTGTCCCTCGGCGGTCGTCGTATTATTCCAGACAGACAGACGTCGAACGACAACACTGCCTACATACACACATACTTGATTGGAAACTGCACCTTGTGTGTACGTATATATAGGCCGACACTCGAAAATCAGAGCTACGGCAGCGCCAGCAGAAGCGGCCTGAAACAGCGCCTGCTAATCGACCACTGGGCAGGAACGGAGCAGGCTCGTTGGCGGCGACGGGGGTTTCACGCGGATCGCGGGAACGAGAGAGAAGAAGGGGAGAGGGAGAAGTGAATTGAATCGGTCTCACGACGCCCCCTTCCGTTTGCCATTCTTCTCCCCGTGTCGGCAAGGGATTTCTCACGGCGAAAAGCGAGAACAAAGTGGAGGACGACCGAGACGGCCGCTAACGAATCGAGAGGGGAGGACCGCGCCTCTCTCTTATCCACACTCCACGACGAAAGAAAGATGGGACAAGGCGGGTTAGGGGGGGGGGGGGAGCGGAAGGTGCGAAGAAAGGAGGGTAGAAGTGCCCCCCCCCGCCCAAGCCCCCAAAGACGCCAGAAGGGCGCCTAACGAGATTTCCGCGCGCGCCCCCTATGCGTCCCTTCATTAACCACGCGGAGTGGCCAACTGGATCGCTGTGGAGGGGGAGAGAGGGAAAGAGGAAGGAAGATGGAAGATGCAGTCTGGTCATACACCTATGTACCTATGCCTACTCGTTGCCTGGATTGAAATCGATCTCTGGGGCTTGGAATGACGAATGCTCTATGACACCTTTTTCCGGGAGAAGAGAGCTGGCGCTTCTCCGTTGTGCGAGGCCTGCCCATCAAACGCCGCCCGAGGTGCTTGTAGAAGAGCGCGCCCGAATGAGGCTCCTCGAAATGGAAGATGCCGGCCGCGAACGCGATCTCCAGGTCACGCGAAGAAGGAAGGTACTCCAATCTGCCTAATCCCATCGGCTGGTTGGAGCGCCAGCATAGCTCGTCCATTGTCCCACGGTCCCAAATGAATCGGCGACCACAATTTTACGAGCCCTAACCTTCAACAATCGCGGAGATTACTGCGCCGTCATCAAACCCAACTGAATCGCTTCAAAGGGGCGACCCAGCAGCGTTCGAGAGGCCTGCGTGGAATCGATGAGGGCGGGGCGGAAACGCGACCAAAGGCTATCCATCCATCAAGGCGTTTCCTTCCTCTGGAACGCCGACCGCGTGAATCAAACTACAGCAATTTTCGGCCGACGCGAGAGCGCCGCTTTTCCTGCCGCCGGCCAAGGCCAGCTCCAATGATTGCAGCAGCGCACACAGCGCCGCTCAAATGAATGGCGGTCACGTCAGAGGGAAAGGGGAGAAGGCTCGCTGTCGCCGGCGGCGGCCGTGTAGCCATGCGTCACTCAATTCCAGGGGAGCAAGGAGGGTTACGAGCGCCAGCTACCACCAGCTCGAGGAAGGTCGCTTTACGCCCAAACAATTCCATTCGGATTCGGTCCGAGCTCTTTCGCATGATTGCTTTCGACACGTCAGGCAACAAACGCCCGACGGTCGCTTTCGCACAACGGCGATAGCGTCGACCCCAGTGGCGGCCGAGCAGCGCGGCAATGCCTCCGACAAGCAAGGGAGCAGCTCAGTTCCCATGCCAACGGGGGTTCCTCTGAGACCAATTATCTTCGGAGCATGTAATGACGCAGTCCTTCGCCGTCGATCAGCTCACGAGAGAAGTGCCACTGTTTTCCTTCGCCACGAAGCGCCGATCAGTTGTCACGCGAAGTCTGGGCGCAGGAGGGGCCACGCAGAAGAACCGACAGCACGCGACCACGGACGGGACGGACAAGTAAAGCGAAGCACTGAAAGAAACGAACGAACCGTCGCGTAGGTAGGTACATAGGTCAGAGAACATGGATCGAACCAAACGGCATAAACGTCAGGTACATATTATGAACCCAAGGGCGTTTGTACGGTAGGAATACGTTTGCTGACAACGAAACGCCGACCTAGAGAATCCGGCGTCGCCGTCAGCGCTGCGTCACTTAACAAGACGAGGCAAGCACCACACTTGCGCTCCGACGCGAGGTGAAACATGCTATCGTCGCCCACTCGCCCAGATCAATGCGACACCAGTTCATACGCAAATAAAATACCGTCGATTGGCCTTCGCCTCTTTTACAGCGCATACATAGATGTAGCTTCTCCAGAAACCTCGAGTGCGTACTACTTCACGCTCACTGCAGGAATTTGACGCAAAACGACTGACGACTGCTTTTGGGCCACCGAACGACACGCATTCGTGTAACCACGATAACAACAGCTCAGTGGTTGTCGGCTCCGTTGTTGTTGTTGTTGTTGGGGACGTATGGGGGCGGCGGCGCCTGCTGCGGGATCTTGCCCAGATCCTTGTAGGCCGGGGGCGGCGGCTCCAGCGGTCCCACGGCGTAGGCGGCGAAGGCGTCGTCGACGGGGATGGCAGTGGGCAGGTGGTGTCGGGGCGCCAAGCCCAGATGCAGCAGCTGCTCCTGCTCCGTCAGGAACTGGAAGCAGCGCCAGATGACGGCGAAGATCCAGCAGTTGATGGCCACGGCCAGCAGGCCGCCCACGAAGTGCGTGCGCTCCATCCACCCGCTCTCATCCTCCTTGCCCTCAAGCTCGGCTGAAAGGTAGCGCGTGTTTCTCTGAGTGCCACCATCTTGCAGAAGCTTCCACTATCAGCAAAACCCACGGTGGTAGCGTCCCGATCCGTTGACCGAGTTGAAGAGGCGCAGGACGCCGAAGAAGATGCTGACGACGGAAAGGATGATGTGGGGAATCAGGTAGAGACGCTTCGCCCGGTGGACGCCGTAGAGCATGGCCGTCACCGCCAGCATGTGGATGGCGAAGCCCGTGCCGCACACGGCTGAAACGACAGACTGCACTGCTTGCTTGCCTAGCCGCGTAAAACACCGTCGATCGAGCACAAACAACAAACCGGCATATTTCGGCGCAAGCGAGTTGTTCCGAGGAATTTCCAGTCCGCGGTGGTCGTCGGTGTCGATGACGAGGTCGCCGCCGGAGAGGTAGCGGCCGAACACGTACACGACCCAGAGGGTGATCATGGCGATCTCCGCGTAGCCCACGATCAGGCTTCCCTTGCGCACGTGCATGGCACCGCAGCAGCAGTACCAGTGACGTTCCGGGTGCGCCTGTCCCAGTCGGCGGACCATCTTGTGTCGACGATTTTTCTCTAGTTCTTCACCGAACGTATACACCCTCCTTTGTTGTTGTTTCGGCCACTAGATACGTACGAGTCACGCTCATTCACACACGCGTCATCAAATGATAAAACCCATCTGGACGAATCCGTCGAATCTGAAATACTAGGAGCCATGTTTGGCCGGAATAAGCAACGTGAGACTGAAACGATCCGAGCGACCGCCGTTCGCAAGTACAGTAGTCTACACCGAACACTAATTGGACTCGAATTTGAAAAGCAATTGATCACCAGATCAACGGCGTAGAAGTTTGCCGCTTCGCAGCGTCTGCGAAATAACAGCCATTCTTTTGCAGGAGGGAATGGTTTTGGTGCTCAACTACCTATGTATATACGTAGTACATACAGCCATGTACGTAATATATACCCATATGTACGTGGTACATACACCTATGCACGTAGTGCATACACCTGTGTACGTAGTACATACGCCTATGTACGTAGTGCATACACCTATGTACGTAGTACATGCACTACATTCACCTATGTACTTGGTGTAGTACATGCACCTATGTACATAGTACATACACCTATGTACGTAGTACATACACCTATGTACGTAGTACATACACCTATGTACGTAGTACAGGGTTTTTTTAAAGTGACTGGTCGGGAACTCGAATAACTTCTGTACCGGTGCATCGATTTTAATGAAACTTGAACTAACTTAAGTTCCATATGTAGGAAAGCTCGTGTTAAATTTTTACGGAAATTGGCCACTCGTAGCGACTACGCGACCGCTTGAAAGAAGGTCTACTTTTAATAGGAGCCGTTCTTCCAGGCTGCAGATCCTTGTCCTCCAGCAGGAGGTCCTCCACTTCGTCCAGGAAGAACGGCTCCTATTGAAAAGTAGACCTTCTTTCAAGCGGTCGCGTAGTCGCTACGAGCGGCCAATTTCCGTAAAAATTTAACACGCGCTTTCCTACATATGGAGCTTAAGTTGGTTCAAGTTTCATTAAAATCGATGCACCGGTACAGAAGTTATTCGAGTTCCCGCCAGTCACTTTAAAAGAAAAACCCTGTACATACCAACCTGATAGTATGACGCCTCGATAGCTGTTATATACACATGTTCACTACCTTGTGTTGCACACCACAGAACGAATTCGAGAAACGGACCGAAGGACACGTACAATTTCGATTCGCCACACTATCTCAAAACCGACGCATTCTACGGTAGTACCCTCGCTCTAATGTAAGAGTAATAGACTTCGATGTCAGTCGTGCATCACTTGTAGAAGCATGGCTCTCAGCTGGCGCGCCTCGTAGGTGACGCTGTTCCGACCTGCCTTGCCCAACTGTGTCGGTTGCAGTGGCCCATCGACCATCGTCTTGATCGTCTTACCGAACACTAAATACAGTAACACCTTGTTTCCTGTAAGTGGGGTGGTAGAAGGCAACCGTGACGAAGCAGTCGCCGCCAGCTCAGCAACCACTCAATCGAAGCGATAGTTCTCGCCAACCAGTCAATGTTCCGGTATGACAGTTTCTGCTGTACGACGACCAATAGCGTTTAAACATGAGTGGTACGGCGGTAACGGTAGCCAATTAGCGTGAATTACCATCAGTGGGCGATCCCATTCCTACAGTACCAAAGTATATATTCGCGCACAAGTGTAATCTACCTTCGCACTGCTCGAGGAACTGGAGGCATTCATGCAGGACGGAGTCGCGGACGACGATCATATGCTTGGCCAAGTTCTCGATCAGGGCGAGAAAGCACCGCTTGGCGTAGAACCAGGTGTCGGTGCCCAGCTTCTTCGGATAGGGCTCCATCGCCTTGATCACGCGCGAGATGCCAAACTCGAAGTTGCCTTTCGAGCAGTATAGCGTCCTAGGCAAGAGGTCCCGTCCTAGGCACTTGCAAGAAATTGCGAGAAGCTACAGAGGCGCGCACCCGATGACCAAGTTGATGATGCAGAGGTGGAACACCTTCCTCTCCGGCTCCTCGTAGCTCAACTTCTCCTCCTCTTTCTCCACCTTCCGCATCAGCTCTTCGGCCTTTAGCAGCGCAAGACGGGTTCTCGCAGTTATAGAAGCAAAACGCCACAGATAACCGAACCTCCTCGTTCTGATTCGTCATGATGTAGCACACGCAGAGGTTGGCCAGCACGATAGCGCTGATGTCAAGGATCTGAGAAGGACGGTAGGCAAGCTAATAGGAACTGGCCGACGGCAAGTCACTTCGCGTTGCTTCTCCATACCTTGTCGTAGAGTTTCTTGACGGCTGGCTCGTAGAAGCCGGCCGCCTCTTTGAACTTGGTCTCTTGCATGAAGAGGGTGTGGGCCACGTTCAGCTTCCACATGTCGTGCTCGCTGCTGAACTCGACGGACTTCCGAAAAATTTTTTCCACTTGACTGTACTCGCCCAGATCCCAGTAGACCTTCGCCTGCCCCATCAGCACCGGCAGGTACCTGCAGCGGGCACTCATAACGTAGATTATGAATTGTCACAGCCAATGTACATAAATACATAGCAGTAACGACTTCTCCAACGCCTCGTCGTAATCGCTGACGGCTCGCTTCATAATCTCTTCGTCGTGACCCTGTCGACTCTCCTGGACCTGAACAAGACGACTGCTGCACTGCTATATGACCGGTAATATGTACTGAGTAGTTGAAGACGTCGATCGCGCTACAGTGCACCTTCTTCGTGAGTCGTCGCAGCGTCTCCGCCTGCTGAGTGGCCATGACGTCGAACTTCATGTAGGCGTCTTCTGGAGAGGTCTGCTGCGTTATCACCGCGTCCAGGTAGTCGTACAGGAACTGAGACGTTAGACGGTCAAGCAAAGCGCGCAAGTGGAAGAAGTGAAAGTCAGCGAACCTGACTGAGATACTTGTACGTCAAGTGGGCGTTTTCCGCCAGCACGTCGGCAGCCATGTCGTAGTACTGGAGAAGCAAATCGTTCAAGCGCTACCGGCGATTGCAAGTAACAGTTTCAACGAAACGGATACTGGCTGCTCACCTCGTATTTGCAGTAGGTGAGCAGAAGGTTGGCGAAAGTCTCGGGAGGGAAAGGATTCTGGCTGAGCAAGAACTGGAGCTTGGCGAAGCCGTCAGACGGGTTCTTCTCCATGTTCATCAGAGCCTGGTTGTGAAGCGTCACGGGGTCCAGCTCCTCCTCCGCTCTCGGCGGCATGTCAGTCAGCGCCTCCACTGACGCCTCATCTGCAACGTATGCACTCTGCGCTAGACGAAGTCAGCCATGAATTGGTATTCTAGGAAGAACACTGACGACAAAGTCGACGTCAGAACTGGGTTGATGCAGCATAGTGCACTACAAATGAAGGCGCACATGGCATGACTGATTTGTGAATCGGCTGTGTTTCCTTTGTAGGTAGATATATATATATATGCTATTGACGGCACTTCCAACTCTTCCAAGGCAACAGTGTCACCACACAGACTTACAATTCTTTAGGTTGTATTCGATGGCTGCCTTCAGGTTGAAGGCCTCAACCAGCGCCGTTTCATGCAAAATGAGCGTGTTTCCGACGGAACGGACTTCGATTCCTTCGGTCACCATGCCGACGGCCAACTCTGCAAAAAGACGACGGCAACAAGGCTGCAGTGAGCGCCGACCAATGGGCAGCGTGCGCAGGCATACATAAATACCTGGGTGCTCCTTGATGCCGCGATCAATGATCTGCGTGATGTACTTGAGCGCCTGCGGGAACTGCTTCATCTGATAGTAGCAGAGGGCGATGCTGTACTCCAGGTCGGGCTTGGAGCCCTGTCGATTGATGGAGTCCGTGAAGCGCTTCAGGGCCGCCTTGTAGTCGCCCTCCTTGTACTCGAGGCAGGCCAGATTGACCTCGGTGTCTTCGTCGTCGGGAGAGCACTGCTCCACCAGAATCTGCGGCCGACATTACAGTATGTTCATGCAGTACAGTACATGGAACGAACATTGCACGACCATTGACCAAGCGCACCTTCGCGTTCTGCAGGTCGTCCTCTCGATACTTGATGGCCGCCTGAAGTTTGACGACGCTCTCGACGTGCTGCTCCGATTCGACCTGCGAGGCGGCCGCCATAGCGTCGCCGTAGGCGCAGGCATTGTAGAGGGACTGCGCCAAGTAGAGTCGGTATTGCTCGTGCTTGGGCTGTTGGGCCACCAGTCGTTCGTAGCACTCGGCCGCGGACGAGTAGTCTTGCACGAAGAAGTAGCAGTAGCCGAGCAGCGACAACGCCGGACGACTCTGAAGTGCGCACCGCAGACATAACCTGATCGCCTGCATACGTACAGTACACAACAAAACAGTCTGCCGCACATTCGGAGTCCTCGTTAGCTGATGTTGAAGAACCCGAATGGCGTCGGCGTACTTCTGGTCTTTGATCTACAATGCTTGTCGCATATCGCTTGGCACGCGTATCGTTGCTCTATAGGCACTCACCAGTCCGTAGATCGTGCTGGTGAATTCGCCGTCACGAATTTCCGAAAACATGGCCTTCTGTGTAGGAAGTGATCCTATTCTTGAGTTGCGGTAAGCTCAGGCCCAGCCGCGGCAAGTCTTTGCTGTGTACGTACGTATGCATTCACTTCTAACTCAAATGCGTCGCTTAGCAACGGCGGAGACGCCTTTACATTCACATATGTATGTAGCTAGTGTCTTTCCGAGCGCGACAACGGCTCGCATGTTCATTGTTCAGCACTTGGTGAATTGGCTCTGCCAAAAGCGCATCCTGACACGGTCAATGGCCGAAATCGAACGCGACAAGACAAACAGAAGCTCCAACAAAAAAAGCTAAACAAACAACGCTGTACATGGCTATGTACATGTGCAGATGAAACCACCTTGCATGACTGCGTACTGTACTTTGCTCGAACTGTTACATCGAAAACGCTGGGTTGGACTGTAGGACGCGCAAAAAGTAACTCAATCAACCATTCAGATATCGCAATCGCATCAGCACTGTACATACATACACGTGTACAGTAGCGGATCTAGGGGGGGGGGGGCGTGCCCCCCCCCCCCCCCCCATTCGGCCAAACCGTTCACGTTTAGAGCAAAAAATTTTTCGCCTGCGGCGCTTTTTTGAGGCAAGTTTCCAACAGAAATAACCAAAATCGACAGAACTTTCGCATGCGGCGCGATTTTAAAGCAATTTTGTAACAGATAACGTCAAAATCCGTGAAAATTTTCGCCTGCGGCGCTGTTTTATGGCAATTTTGTTACATAAAACGCGAAAATCAGCAAAATTTTCGTCTGCGGCGCTAATTTTGGATGTAGGTAGTGTTATATTATAGCATCTTGGCCCCCCCGGGCCCTAAAAAATTTCGCCCCCCCCCCCCCCCCTATTCGAAAATCCTGGATCCGCCACTGCACGTGTCCACAACGTAAGCACGGAGTACATAACTTTGCAATGCATAACTGCAAATACGCAGCGCTAGGTACTTAAACAGTTCGCGGAACATGGGAAACATCAATCGAAACTCTAAGGCTAAACTTCAACCAACTAATTTGTAATTCGTAACAAGAAGAAAGAAGCGAAGAGAAGGGAAGAGAAGAAGGAAGAAGGAGCGATGGCGGACAAGGTGGAGCTAAGTCTGTCGACGGTGACCTGGGCGCCTCCCTACGCGACGCGCGAGCAGACGCAGCAGCTGGAGCTGAGCAACGGCGGCGCGGAGTCGGTCATCTTCAAGATGAAGAGCACGCGTCCCCACCGCTTCCGCATGCGACCGGTCTTCGGGACGGTGAAGCCGGGCGACAAGGCCAAGGTGACGCTGACCTGCCGCCAGTTCGACGACAAGAGCGCCGGCCTCTCGAAGCGCGACCGATTCACCATCATGCTGGCCGTCAAGCCGTCCGAGAAGGACAACGAGCAGCTGTCCCCCGACAAGGCCTGGCGCCTGCTCGAGCATCCCAACGTCAAGGCGGCCCGCCGATGCCCCCTCCCTGTCAGCTACGAGACGCCGCCCCCAGCCGACGAGGAGAAGAAGGAAGCCGAGCCAGCGGCCAAGAAGGAGGAAGCGCCAGCCGACAAGAAGGACGAGGAGGAGAAGAAGCCGGCCGAGGAGCCCAAGGCGGAGCCCGAGAAGAAGGAGGAAGAGGCGGCGGCTTCGTCGGCGTCCACAACGAGCGCGGAGAGCGACGAAAGCGACGCCGAAGGCGATGACGACGAGGAGGGCGACGACGACGACGAAGACGACGAAGAAGGAGACGACGACGACGAAGACGACGAGTGATCTCTGCGATATTCGCGATTCCAATCCCACTCGATCGCCGCGCTGCTCTTTCCCTTTCGCCCATCCGTGATGCTATTCGCTCGCCACTGACCGTCGCCGCTGCCACTACAACTGTTGAACAAAACGCTAGTGAGAAGGCTCGTCTTACCGAACTAGCACATCGCAAGTAGGTCACGCCAGATCGGTCCATGAACTGCAACTCGACACCAGTTGCTAGCTAGCTACAAACGCGAACTGCGCGTCAACCGGAGTCCAACACGTTTGCTGAGCTACAATATGTACTCGAATATATTCCTCAAACGACCACTTCTCAGCCCTGGCTGGCCTAACTGGCAGGTCAGGTTGTCGTGTGTGGGCTGCTGTAACCTGGGGGCTGCGTAACCTCAGTCTGACAAGTGCACTGAAATCGTCGCTTCCGCGCAACCGGAGTTTATATAATACCGTAGTCAGAGTTTGAATTGAATGTTTGAATCGCCAGCTGCGTACCGGGTCTTTCGAAACTCCAGACCCCCCCTCCACAACACGCTGTGTAAAAGGTAGCGAAGTCATACTTGCACACGTGGTAGCCTAATGTCTTCACAACTCGGATGCAAAAATTCAACACTCTATTTTAACCCATGCGCAAATGCGGGCGCGAAACGCAAAATCGGTCGCGATTGCTCCTCCTCCTCCTGGAGGCCAGCGCCATGGCGAAGAGGGGCGCCACCAGCAGAAGCTTGATTGGTAACCCAACTTTGATTGTTCACTCCGCAAGATTGGTGCAAGCTACAAAAGTCGATCTTGCGTCATTATAAAGCCTATTGTGTTCCCTTTCAAACGCTATATCGCCAGCCGCAGTAGGTGTCCCACGCGCGAGCCGCTGCCGCCCAAAGGTGGCTCGGTCGTCAATTTTGCCCGATTTTGCATTTCGCGCTCGCATTTGCGCGTGGGTTGAGGTAGAGTGCTGAATTTTTGCATCCGAGTTGTGAAGACATTAGGGTACCACGTGTGCAAGTATGACTTCGCTACCTTTTACACAGCTTGCTGTGGAGGGGGGGTCTGGAGTTTCGAAAGACCCGGTATCATATTATGCCGGCAGATTAGAGTCATATTCAACTATGCAATATGCAATATGCAATATTCAATATGCAACATTGGGAAGTTGCATATCGAATGTTGCATATTGCATATGCAAAGTTGCGTATATGCAACTTTTCAAGATCTCCATCAAGGTTTCTTAAGGATTCTTGAATATTGAATGTTGCGTATTGCATATTGCATATTGAATAGTTGCATATCAATGTTGCATATGTTGCATATGTTGCGTAATTCTGTGCAAATGTTGCATAATTCACTTCAGCAGTTGCATATTATAGTCAACTATGCAACCTGGATACGCAATTACGCAACATTTCCATCAGGATATGCAACATATGTAACATCGATATGCAACTATGCAACATTCTTTACGCAATATTCAGTTACGCAATATGCAACGTTGCGAGCTACCGTATATCGCGCTCTTTTAAACGAATTGATGGAGAGATAACGATCCGCGCGAGACCACAACCTTTGTGGCTATTAGTATTCCACGACCCAATGACCCAATCCACCATCCGCGACCCAGTTCTGGACACCGGGAGCAGGTCCACTTCCGATGGCCGAATACGTCTATCTGATAATCACGCAGTCACACAGAGTGTCACGCGACCACGCGAGCCTATCATTCGGCCACGCTGTAGTCAACCGTTCGTTTAACTTAAGTATCTATAACGCTCCACAGTGGGACGACTTCAATTCATACTCTGTGTGGCTGCGTGATTATCAGATAGACGTATTCGGCCATCGGAAGTGGACCTGCACCCGGCGTCCAGAACTGGGTCGCGGATGGTGGATTGGGTCATTGGGTCGTGGAATACTAATAGCCACAAAGGTTGTGGTCTCGCGCGGATCGTTATCTCTCCATCAATTCGTTTAAAAGAGCGCGATATACGGTAGCTCGCAACGTTGCATATTGCGTAATTGAATATTGCGTAAAGAATGTTGCATAGTTGCATATCGATGTTGCATATGTTGCATATCCTGATGGAAATGTTGCGTAATTGCGTATCCAGGTTGCATAGTTGACTAAAATATGCAACTTCTGAAGTGAATTATGCAACATTTGCACAGAATTACGCAACATATGCAACATATGCAACATTGATATGCAACTATTCAATATGCAATATGCAATACGCAACATTCAATATTCAAGAATCCTTAAGAAACCTTGATGGAGATCTTGAAAAGTTGCATATACGCAACTTTGCATATGCAATATGCAACATTCGATATGCAACTTCCCAATGTTGCATATTGAATATTGCATATTGCATATTGCATAGTTGAATATGACTCTAATCTGCCGGCATAGCGTATGACACTCGTTCGATCTCATGTTACGGCGCTGAGTTAAAATGGTAGTGAAAGTTTGAATTGAATGTTTGAATCCCTATCTGGGTATGACATTCGTTTGATCTTGTGTTAGGGTGCTCTGCTTATAAAATACCCTAGTGAAAGTTTGAATTGAATGTTTGAATCGCTATCTGCGTATGACACTCGTTTGATCTTGTGTTAGGGTACTGTGTTTATATAATACGGCAGTGAAAGTTTGAATTGAATGTTTGAATCGCTATCTGGGTATGACACTCGTTTGATCTTGTGTTACGGTACTGTGTTTATATAATACGGTAGTGAAAGTTTGAATTGAATGTTTGAATCACTATCTGCGTATGACACTCGTTTGATCTTGTGTTACGGTACTGTGTTTATATAATACCCTAGTGAAAGTTTGAATTGAATGTTTGAATCGCTATCTGGGTATGACACTCGTTTGATCTTGTGTTACGGTACTGTGTTTATATAATACGGTAACGAAAGTTTGAATTGAATGTTTGAATCACTATCTGCGTATGACACTCGTTTGATCTTGTGTTAGGGTACTGTGTTTATATAATACCCTAGTGAAAGTTTGAATTGAATGTTTGAATCGTTATCTGCGTATGACACTCGTTCGATCTTATGTTACGGTACAGCCTGTGGAGGAACGCGCGTGCGACATAACTGATTCTTAGGGGATCGTCAGCCATCGTAGGGAGCCGCCCCGAATTTTTGGCACTCCTCCCCTCCAAAAGGGAGGAGTGCTATAGTGATGGTGCGGATTCTGCGTAAATTCAAACGCTCATAAGTCGGGCTAGAGATGGCCGATCGGGGCGAATTTTTTTTTATTCGATAGGTCTCTGGATTGCGCAGTGTGCATCGAAGGTCTCGACTTCCGTCCGAGACCCGATTTTTGGCAAGTTGCCAAAAACCCTTGGCCTCCGACGGACTTTGGGAGCCTAGAATAGTGTTCTGGTAGAACGTAGCGAGACGAGCTTTGGGCCGAATATGTAAAAGACATTGGGCTATCCGATGGTGGGGGCGCCGTCGGGCTGGGTCCGGGTCTTCCCGGACCGGGTAGCAAAAACCGGGTTTTTCGACCCAAAAGTTGGGTTCAGAGTCCCACTCGCAATTTTTTTGTTTTGCTAGGTAGACATACGATATTTGCCGAAGTTGCACAACTTAGACAGGTCTTTCCTGAATCGGCGTTAGAATTCCGGTGGGAAGCAGCCCTGGTCGGGAAATTCAGCCCAAAGTTGGTCCCCTGGTTTCTGGGCAAAACTTTGGACAGGCGTAACTTTTGATAGGGTGCCCATATAGAGACGGGACAAAGACGATTAGATAGCGCTTGGCGAGCTGCACAACTTTGTAGTAGATCATTTTTTCCGGAATGGCTTAATTTTGGTTGAAAATTTAAAAAATCGACTTTTGTGCCGAAAATCAAAAGTTCCACGGTTCCCTGCTATCTGTTGTGCACATCGATTTCCACTATATTGGCTGACGTTTTGAGATGTATAAAGGTCTAAATTGTGCTAGAGTAATAGTTTTGGGAAGGATCGATTTCTAGGAGAAAAATCAGTTTTTTCAACAATTTTTCGGTATTTCGGTGCAAAGTGGTGTCAGTTGAGATATTTCGGTGTCAGTTGGACTTTCACGTGATAGAGCATCAAAAGATACGTTGTTTTTGTCATAAGCACTTTTTTCGTCCGACGCGTATTTTGGCGGGAAATTTGAATTCAAAATTTTGGGTGCCGGATTTGTCTGGGGCACCTACCGTGTGAGTACTCGATTCCGGTTTTTTGGGGATGCTGATCACGAATTTGACGTTGTCTTTTTGTTTTGAGATGTGTGGGACCATTTTTGAAGAATTTGCTTGCCACCATATACATGCCCTCAAGTGGAAAACCTGGTTGTGTCAGTTCAGCTGAAGCTTGGTGTGCTGTATGTCAAATGTGGGATATTTGAGGGTCACAATTCCGAATTTGCTATTAGTTTTGCGATCAGAATGGGCACTAAGCCTCACTGACATGTCTCGTTGATCAATGGACAGCATGATTCAACTCCCAATGTTCTTCTGAAAGAGGGGAGGAGTGCCCCGAGGGGCTCTGCCCCCGTCTACTAATCTTGTTTCTTTTGTGCTGTCGGAAACACGGTCCGTTGTTAGTAGGTCGCGCGTCGTGGCAATTCAGTCTCCAGCGCTCTCGATGAGGACTTCCCATTCTAGCTACCGTAACCAAACCACACGTTGTTAGTGCAGCCCGTCCTCGTCAACAAGCTGAAGTCGCTCGCTCCTTCATCCAGAAATGGAAAACGGCAGAAGTGGGGCAAACGGAAACGAACGATGGCGCTGCGCGCGCGCTAAGTACACAACAGCCAGCCAACGAAGACGGGAACTGAACAAAGCCGCGGCGTTGAATCACAAGACGACTGTGTATTTGTGTTCAGAGAAGAAGCAGCTTCTCAGGCGTAGTAGAAGAGGCTGGCCTTCTTCTTCGACTGCACCTCCAGTATGCCGTCCATGAAGTCCTCGTGGTAGACCTCGACGGCGTCGCGACGCAAAGCGATCATACCCTGCGCAGAAGAGGACGGACGTCAATATACGCCAAACCCCAGCGATTGAGACGGATAGGTAGAATGGGACGTGTACTACTGTGGACATACCGCTTCGACGCAGACGGCCTTGCACTGCGCGCCGTTGAAGTCGTCGGTGCAGCGAGCCAGCTCCTCGAAGTTGACGTCCTTGCTGCAACGAATGAATGCATAAACACTGCGGTACTCCAATGCTTCCCTGACTACGGCGCAGGCGCGCGCACTCACTGGACGGTCATGTTGCGCGAGTGGATCTGGAGGATGCGCGCTCTTGCAGCCTCGTTGGGCGCCGGAAGCTCGATCTTCCTGTCAAGCCGACCGCTTCGCAGCAGCGCCGGGTCGAGGATGTCAACGCGGTTGGTGGCGGCGATCACCTGCAAAAGAGTAAGAGGTGCGTCCTTCGTGTGACGGCTACTTCTCTAACGAGTACCACGTGTCTACAAACCTTGATGTCGGAGTTAGGAGCGAAGCCGTCCAGCTGATTCAGCAGCTCCAGCATCGTCCGCTGGACCTCGCGATCGCCCGCCTTCTCCGAGTCGAAGCGTTTGGTTCCTGCGAAAGCGCAACATTATGAGCAGACAGAAACACGGCGACAGAACCGCGAATGGAAGCTACAAACCGATGGCGTCGAGCTCGTCGATGAAGATGATGGCGGGCGCCTTCTCCTTGGCCAGAGCGAAGGCGTCGCGCACGAGTTTGGCCCCGTCGCCGATGAACATCTGCACCAACTGGGGACCGGCCAGCTTCAGGAAGGTCGACTTCGTCTGCGCCGCCACCGCCCGCGCCATCATCGTCTTACCCGTCCCTACACGGAAGAAAGCGATAGTAGCTACGCAGGCAGAAAGCGAAAGAAGACTCGTCTATGGCTGACTGAACTCTCGTTCGAACTGTCAAGTAGACCCACCTGGGGGCCCGTAGAGCAGGACGCCTTTGGGCGGCTCGATGCCGATGTTGACGAAGCGCTCCTTCTCGGTCATGGGCAGGACGACGGCCTCGATCAGCTCCGTGATCTCCTTGTCCAGACCGCCGATGTCCGAGTACTGCTCCGTCGGACGCTCGTCCACCTAAGCGAATGTTTGACATTGGAGATCCCAGTAAGAACTGGCAGTACGCCACGTCCATTGATACCTGCAGTGTACAACAGCACAACTGCTTCAGCTTCACGCACCTCCATGGCCTTGACGCGCGAGTCGTACTCGGCCGGCAGCTTCTCCAAGATCAGGTAGGAGTCCTTGTTGACGCCCACGAGATCGCCCGGCTTCAGCTCCTGTGCGTCCACCAGACCTGAGAAGCGACAACGGAGAAGTACAGTAAGTGCATATGACGCCAAGGGCTTGCTTCAGACGTGGACATAGTACAGCGAGTGAGCACACACCGACGACAGGGAGGAAGTAGGTGGCGCGCGTGCTGGTCTTGATGACGCAGCATTTGGTCTTCTTGGCGTCGAGGTCGACGGCAGCGCCGTCCTCCTCCTCGGCCAGAGGATCCAACTCCAGCAATTCCACCACGTTGCTCACCAGGTAGGGCAACTGACGATTCACCTACACAATAAGACACACTGCTTCCATTACCCTTTGCTGCGCTGTCTCCTGCTCGCAGAGTCATATCGGCTCATTGAAGATCTTCGAATTTGCCTTCCCAGACGGCTTCACTACAACATATCCCACCTTGATTCGCTCTCCGTTCTCGCGTATCTTCTCGTTGAGACTCCCCAAGCTGTGCTGGATGCGCTGCGAGTCGCTGCGCATGATGCGGATCTCGTTGTCGAGAAGGTGCATTCGGCCGCGCAGATCATCCGTCGACATCTTCAGGACGTCGTCGGCCAGGCCCTCCTCCTGCAAATGCAGACCTGGGCTCAATGCCCACCCTCATTCGTCCTAGTTCCGTCCCGTTTGTTACAAAAGTTGAACTCTGGAATGCAGAATGTCACTGAGAGAAATTGGTGTTTACCTACCTGGGAAGCAGACGCCGCCTCGTCCGCCGCACCAGAAGAGGCCGGGGGCGCCGTGTCAACTTCCATGTCCGTCCTGCTTCCTGCTTCTTCCTTCAGCCTACGCTACTCTCCGCCTCTCAGCTGTCTGCCAAACTCGCAAGAGAAAGTCAACCCTCTTTCGGCACTTTCGATTCCTTGTTTGATTTCCAGTTGTCATCTGCACAAGCTACACCAATTTATCACTTACGTAGCAAATACGCCTAGCGGAACTCCAAGGTATATACGGGGAATATACCTCACGCGTGAACATATGTACATACCACAATACCTACCCCGCCTGTTTGAGTCGCGTTGGATTGAGGATGTAACTGCAAATTTGTTGCTGTCTCCAAATTCAGTATAATAGTTCACATTAGAGACGACCTACGCAACGAGGGAAAGAAACACTTTACATACAGGCGGCATGTGGTATCTTACAGTAGCTATCTAATAAGGCTATTCTATTACATGACCAGGGATAAATAATAGCTACATTATGGAGGATGCTCAACCAATGGCAAGGATGTGTTCATCACTTGTTGTGAATTCGAGGAGACGTGCCTATAGCAGACTGTCGTCCGTCCAATCAAACCGAAACTACCTATGTACCTTGCTTCCTGTAGCACATCAACCACGCAATAGGTAATGAAAGAAACGCTGGCCATCCGGAAAGGGAAGGGGTGGGGGGGGGGGGTTGGTGTGGGTCCTAGGGGGGTGGGGGTAATTTACGGCCCGCGGCCCGCGGCCCGGGTAATTTACGGCCCGCGGCCCGGCGGCCCGGGTATTTTACGTCCCAGGGTGATGTAACGATGCGACACGAACTACTGAACCAGCGGTTGATCCTGTGATCTGATGAAGGGAGGCCATCTCGTAGGCCCCTCTCGTATGGTCTGGTCGCATGTTCGCACATGCGGCCACTAAAGAGTGCGTCACGGTCGTCGAGTGCGGCGCGCCGGTTGGTTCTTTATCTATTGTCAGCAACGAGAAATTCAGTGATAGCGGCCTCAGACGATGTTTTGAACCAACAGAGCGTCCTTCCTTTGGCGACAAACCTAGCCAGCCAAGATGTCTCTCTTGAAGCCTGCTGCTTCTCTCTTTAGATTCCACAGTCGGAGCGCCATCCTTGCCTCTCTGGCGAAACCGTGCTCTGTTTCCAGGAGCCCTTCGCTTTCGCAGGCGTTCTGCACGTCTTCTGTTCTCAACGGTAGTTATTCCTTCTCAAATTGACTACCTGTACCAGTTTGCGAACACTACCTACCGCCGTCTCTTGCAGCCGAGCGGCGGTACGCCAAGACGCACGAGTGGACGACGATCGACGGCAAGGTGGCCACGGTCGGGATCACCGAGTACGCGCAGGAGGCGCTCGGCGACATCGTCTTCGCAGAGTTGCCCGAAGTCGGCCGCGAAGTCGCCCAGTACGGT
Source organism: Linhomoeus sp. GSCO2_2 (assembly GCA_030248115.1). NCBI lineage: Eukaryota > Metazoa > Nematoda > Chromadorea > Monhysterida > Linhomoeidae > Linhomoeus > Linhomoeus sp. GSCO2_2. Next base: position 171,711 of record JASAMZ010006311.1, on the reverse strand, counting down.
ACGCCTTCTGTTGGGCGCGTTGTCGATTTTATGTACCTACATGTGTACATAGTTTCATGCCGGTCAACGTTCTTCCTTTGTCACAGACGAGGTGGCGAACCTGGAGAGCGTCAAGTCGACGTCGACCATCTACACGCCGGTCTCGGGCAAGATGGTGGAGAAGAACGAGGCGGTGGAGACGGAGCCGGCCATCATCAACCGGTCGCCCTTCGACGAAGGCACGTGCGCCCGTCCTCTGCTAGCTGTGCTCATATGCTTACTCAACAACTTACATATGCTACTCAATAGTGCGGCTGTCACCAATTTCGGACGGGCACAACCGGAAAGCGGCGTCTTGTCTGGCGTTCAGGCTGGCTGTTCAAGGTGGAGATGACGGACAAAGGGAAGGAGGAGTTCGATTCACTTCTGGACGAGAAGGCGTATCAGAAAGTTCTACTCGACGCTCAAGAGGGGGAACACTAGAAGAGCTAGCCGTCTATGCGCCCAGTGTTGCCTTTCATCATGCGCTACTAGTCCCGGGTAGTCTGGTCCCTGCCATGTTTTGTAATGGAAAAGAGCGGCCTATATGGACTATGATACTACGGTAACGCAACATAACTTTATATACTCCACAAAAAAGTGTGGAGTATATAGCGATTGTGCGCGAAACGCAGTAATTTCTAACGGATGGTGTTCGCGCGTGCAGCGACCGATTTGCAAACGGTCTTTTGCGTTGGGTAGGCCTAGTAGGTGGGCAGGGTGGACACCAAACGGGGTCACGCTCCGGGACCCCGTTGGCGGGAAATTCAAAAATTTAAATTTTCAAAGTACTGAAAAAGGCATACTACAAGGTAGAACTCGAAAAAGTTGCATATAATGGTATATACTATCTTTTGATATGTTGTAGTACTCGATAGTGCCGGGTTGGCAAAAAAAGAATTGGATCGCTGCGGGACCCATTTTGGCGCCAAATTTGAAAAATTCGCGATTTTTAGCCCCGGGTCGGCTTTGACGGGCTGCTGTGCGAGCTAGGTAGCAGCTAGAGCGGCGAGACCACTCTTGTTGCTCCTTCCCAGATGTCCTCTATCGAATGAGCCATGAACGGAGAAAATCGGGCGAAACACAAAAAACTTTCTTACACTGCGACTTTTTTGACTCCGGGGTCGAAAATTGCGATTTTCGCATTTCGGCGTCTATAGCGCTCGACTGCGTTGCCGAATCGTTCCAAAAGTGGTTTCAAACGATTCGGCGCTTAAATCTGGCCCAGAAAAGTATTTTTGACAAATTTGCAGAGCTACAGTATCCCTGCCGCGTCCATTTGAACATTGGGTGTCGGGTCGACTTTCGCGACATTATACTCGATTTCGGGGTTTTCGGGGGCGCTGATTACGAATTTGGCATTCGTTTATTGTTTAGATGATGTTTAACATACTTATGACGGATTTGCATGCTACCGTACCCCAAGTGCAGAATTTCGGTTCCGGGGGTCCATAGGAAGCTAGGGGTGTTGTATGTCGATTCTGGGGTATTCTGGGATGTAGATCACGAATTCGGCATTACTTTTGCGATTGGGAGTGTCAGGAGGCCACAATCGCAGAGGAGTCACCGTGCGTAGGAGTTCAAATTTGTGGAGTATACTGCGTCCCCCGGACGACTTGCCTGGTCTTCTGATTAGACTTCTGAAGAGTTCTTGTCGCGTGCTTGGGACGCGAACGGATGAAGCGGAACTTCTCTTTGTACCTGCGCCATCGCTGATGCACTGCGCACCAGTGCCCGCGCTTTGGTTGTTAAGGTCGACAACTTGTGAGACCTGTCACGTAGGCAGAAAGAGCCCCGTTGCCTTGTTCTGTTTGCTTTGTTTATCGTTGACGTTGGACTCCAACATTACATGGCCGGTTGTGGTTGCGCGAAGCCGGCGCGACAGCGCATACCGCTTTGTCGAGGCGCCATTGCTGCACAGGGGCCGGTTTTGTACACGTACAGATACGGTCTCGATTGTCACGACGAAACATTCGGTACAACCAGCTATAAATTAGGATTTCAATCGCGTTTGTCGCACTACGGAGTTGCTACTATGTACCTTGGAATCGGGTGGGTTCACGGCCGCTGTCCTTTCAGTGGGTGACGGTCTCTCTGGCTCTTGCTGCGCCGCTTCTCTCGTGTGGCGAGGGTGTCTTCGTCGCTCAGCTCCTTCTCCTTGTTGAGACCGTCCAGGTAGCCCTTGTGCATCTTGCTGACGATGTAGTCGGCCAGGAACTTCCACAGCTGCATGGCGTCGGCCCTCTCGTTGTCGTTGTCGAAGAGCTGCTCCAGCCGCTTCGACATGGCCACGTCGATGGAGCTCTGGAACAGCTGCCAGTAGTCGGTGCGGAAGCCCCGCTCCGCGAACCGACAGTGGGCGGCGCCCACTCTGAACAGCAGCTCGTCCAGACGCTCCAAGTGGTACACGTTCTTGACCGCCTGAGCCAACACCTGAAGAATGGATAGAGCATGGTCGTTTACATCTCCACATCATGTGATGAAAGGAAATGGCATAGATTGTTCGCCTCGTACGTATGTACATACCTGGACGAATCTTAGAGCTTGACTCTTGAACTCAGAGGAGCCTTTCCAACCCTCTCCGTGTCTGGCGACGGTGGGAAAGAGACGCTTGGCGTCCGGCGCCTTCTCGAAGATGTATGTGTAGATGTCGCTGCCGAGACCGTAGAGAAAGTCGAAGTCGTCGCTCCAGCTGCGCCGTAGCAGTTCGCGCTCGTAGGCAGTCGGCTGCCAGCAGGCCGGCGCCGCCCAGTCGGCCTCCGTGGCGCCTCCCACGACGACGGCCACGCCGCTCGGACTGAGGGACATTCGCTTGACTCCCAGGGACGCCTTGCCCAGCGGAGTGGCGGTCGCGGCCGACTTCGAGCGCAGCGTCGTTGGCTCGCGACCAACAACGGCAGTAGCTGGACTCACTTGAGGTTGAGGGGCGGACCTCTTCCGCCTGACCCACTGGTTAGCAGCCGAAGACGACAATTCTGAAATCGTCGCCGAATGCGTAAGCGCCGGGCGGACAGAACAGGAGGCGCTTTCCAATAAGTCTAATGGTCAAACTAAGACCACCGGCGAAAGCGGCGTATACACACACGTCAGAGCCAAATCAGTAATCAGTATGCCCGCGACCTTTCCATTTACGAAAGAGATTATGGCGCCCGCGGTCGGCTAACACCCTCTCGATATGCTATTCCCAACACGTTTCCTCGGAAACGGCCAGATTACCGCGTAGCTCGACCCTTGCCTTGTTAGCCGGTGAAAACACTTTGGCGGCTTCGAAGCTTCGGTGGAATGTACACTGTAGGTACATGGACGAAGGAAGCAAGAAAGGAAGGCTAGGGCAGGTTATTGTCGCCTAAGGGTCGAAGAATAGAGATGGAGGTCGAAACCTCCATGACCTCGCTGTCTCTCGGTCTCGCGTGCGCGCGTGCCCACGTGTCGGAAAAGGTTGGGTGGAAGCCCGTGCCGATAACAGCCTAAGGAAATGATGTACACTATGGGCGTCGCCGTGGAGAAGGCGGGGCAGAGTTTGATTCGCGGATGCTGCTAACTGACACGCCCAGGCGACTCCGAAAATCGTCTGCATCCGCTCTCGCTCGCGGTTCTGCTACTACGCACGCGCGGCGCAATTTTAACCAGCGCTAATCAATTTCCGCGACGCCGACCAGGCCCTTCGCCGCCGAGTATTCCACGCTTCGCTTAGCACCGCCTCCCACCATTAGAAATCGAGTTCCGCGGTTCTGCTAAGTCATTTGTTCTCCACTGCCAGTCCCAACGTTACGTCCGGACACCGGCTGACTGGCACGTACAGATAGTTAGTTTGCTTACCATATAGACAGCTGACAAAGCACACGTGGGGAGCCAAAGGGTGAATGAGCAGCACAACTCACTCGTGTGACGTCGGGGCGTCTGCGCAGATTTGGGTGAGAAGGTGAGTCGTGGCGCAGAGGAGGCTCTCCTCGAGGCATCGTTGGAGCTGCTGTTGCTCGGCTGTTCGGGTTGGAGCTGGCTGTGCCGTCGCCGATAGTGACCGGGCGCCAAAGCTCGCCAGAACGACCGCAGTGGGGCAGAGGCCGGTGGCGCCTCCTGCTGTTGCGTCTGCTCCGCCTGCTCGCTCTCCTCGCGACTCTTCTTCCACAACCAAGTCATTCTGGGGACTGGAGGCAGCCGTGTGTCTCTAGTGGTTCCAAATCCTTCTTCCAGATGCCAGCTGAGAGGATGGGAAGCTTCTCACTGAACCATGGTAGGGGAGTACATTCGTCCTAAATGCCTAACAGTTTCCGAAGCCTATTCGCGGGCGCAACAACGCCATGGTGTCAAGGTGCGTAGCGCACTCAGCGCCCTTAGGAGGGTACTGGGTACAATGGTACATTGGTCGATTCATGTACGTAGGCCCCATTAATAACTGACGGATGTCACGATCTATAATTGGTAAAACCTGCCTACCTTATCAACTGGCGACGCGGCGATATACTTTACATTCGGCATGTGGTTCAGTAGTACATATGGTACTTGCGCGGTCGAGCAGCTTGATTCGGCATCAGCTGGGAAGTGGACGCGATTAAGCTTCTAATTATACTTGTTTCGGTACTTCGACTTAAGTAACGGCTGCCCGTTCGGTGGAGCGTGCATAATAGTCATTTTCCCCCAAGTAAGTATTCGCCGCTGTCTCCGTCATACGGTCGGTCGCAAGCGTCGGACAGTGCTATCGACAAAGTAATAGAGCAGGCGACGGAAGGCCCAATTTAGCCGTCTATTGTCGGCCGGGGAGTCATTGGACACCAGTCAAAGGCGTGCGGCACGTGCGCCACCAGCTGGGCGGTTCGAATTCTTCGCGCCTCGAGGAAGAAAGAAGCTTGCCACCAGGGGGTGCCATTGACGCAACTTCTCCAAGCGTAGGCACTTTGCCTGCCTTGGCTTGGCGGCGGTTGGCGACTAGCAGAGCGAAGAGTGGAACGCATGTCGGCCAAAAGACACACATACATACCATGTAGATACACACGTCCGCAGCCGCCGTCGTCATAGCAGTTCAACTTGAGGCTGGTGCGCACTTATTTACGAGACGGACGAGGAGCGAGCCAAACCTAGCGTCGGGACAGTTGGGCAGCTTCCCATCAAATGAAGCGGGACGCGAAATGGAAGAGTTGCGAACTTGCATTTAGCCTAACGAATCCAGGCCAAGCGACACGTGACAACTGACGAGTAGAGCTGGTGATCAAACATTCATAAGAGCACTTTAGTTCTCACTTCTCAGTGTCGTCGCGGTGCAACCTAGTAAGAGCGAGAGGCGGAGTAACTGCTTTAGCCGATTACGTCTATGCGTGTGGTGGCGGCGACCTCGAAAGATAGCGTGACCACCCATATATGCTCTTCTAGTAGGTACCAAATGGATGAGAAGCCATTGAACCGCAGGAAGCAATCGGCGAAAATGAACTGTCACCGGGTGGTGCCATGGGGCATCGGTGGGAACTGTTCAATTTCTAAAGGAAGCGAGGCATCCGTCGGCAGGCGCTTAGCCGCACGGCGTACGGCGTACGGAAGCAGCGAAATTGCGTCGGTCGACGACGAAGGACGTGGGTAATGTGTCAAACCGAGCAGAGAGGAAGCTGGAAGGACGAGAAGCGGCCGAACGAAACAAATTTCGGTAGACGCCTCGAAGCTAAGCTTCAATTCGTTTCGAAGCCGTCGTTTCCTTCCTGGCTCTTCCGGCCGCTTGATTGAACGAGTAGCCAAGAAACAGCAACTGGCAAACACACAAGGCTTCTGCGCAGCTACAGCAATACACCATATCGGCTGGCAGACGGCGGCGAGGGGTCGATCGACGCCAACGGAGCAAATATTGCCTTCCCTCAGTCTTCGGTACACTGATGTTGTTCCGCACTCCCACATCGGAGCACACACGAGTATGAGGAAAGTGATGTATACCCCACAATATCCACCAATCGCCCTCACTTGGAGGCTATCGTATTGCTGATGGTACTATAGAAAATAACAGATGCGAAGTTCACATTTGTATATATTGTACAATATCCACCATGTCCTTTCATGTCACCCTGGCTTCGATCTTCTCACAAAGATACCCACTATTGTACCGATTCAGTCAAATGACTATCAACTGCCGTTAGATATACGATCAGCTATATATAACATCGTAATCGCAAAGCCTACAGCATATCCGAGTTTTGAATTTGAAATAGGTATGAGCGATAATTTTGAAGCGTCTAGTTTGAATTTGAATCAGTTTGGATAGGTTGCCTCTCCAGGCTTTATGTGACACTGCTGTGTTTATGATAGGGTAATTGCATCGCGGACTGCCTATAGCATACTGAATTTCGAATTTGAAACAGCAGCGATAATGTTGAAACGTCTGCTCCAAATTTGAATCAGTTTGGATACGTTGCGCCTCCAGGCTGCCCTTGCGTGACACTGTTGTATATATGGTAGGGTAATTGCATGGTGGACTGCTTATAGCATACTGAATTTTGAATTTGAAATATGTAGGTTTGAGCGGAAATTTTTGAAGCCTCTAGTTTGAATTTGAATCACTTTGGGTATACGTTAGGTCTCCAGGCTTGGGTTGCGTGACACTGTTCTATATATGATACCGTAATTGCATCGCTGACTGCCTATAGCATACTGAATTTTGAATTAGAAATAGCAGCGATAATTTTGAAATGTCTGGTTTGAATTTGAATTAGTTTGGATACGTTGCGTCTCCAGGCTTGACACTGTTGTATATATGATACCGTAATTGCATCGCCGACTGCCTATAGCATGAGTTTTGAATTGAGAATAATTTGAATTTGAAATGTCAGCCGTAACTTGCGAGGGGGGGGGGGAGGGTATACAAAAATATGCGATCGCTACTGTACTTGTTGAGCGTGGAGGCTTGCAGAGGGACGTTGGGTTGTGCTAGTGGTCAGACAGAAGTTCAAAACAGGTCGAAATGTCTTCTTCGAACTGTCCCCCGCAGAAGTCTGATTGTAGTGTTGAGGAAGACTCTATAGGTTGCTTTGACGAACTGACGTCGTCCTCGTCTGATTCGTCCGTCTGTGGCATCTCTGAAGCTTCGTCCTCTCCCGATTGCGTTCTCGTTGCTAAAGGAGGCTGGAGAGTCTCCGTTCACCGAAACAGGCTGTCCAAGGAATTGCCCTACATGAAGCTGCTGTTCCAGTGTGGGAGTAAGAGTTGTGAAGCGAACGTCGAGGCCGACGGCTCCCTTGCGGTGGCCACAGCTGCTTCTCCGAATCCCAGCTGTCATACCGCCGTCTCTTCCGACGAGGAAGCGCCCACCGTTATCCCAGCCGACTACACCAGCAGCACACAGAGCTTGTGCACCGAAGAGTTGCTGCTCGACGGCCACCGGCTAGTCTGCAAGGCTGCATCGGAGTTGGTCGTTCGCGAAGTCCAAATGGACATCGAGAAGAGACTCCTCAAGAAGGTTCTCCAATACGTCTACACGAAGCAACTCGACGGGCTGACCTTCGCGGTGAGGACGAAGTCAAGGTGTCCAGGTTAGGATTAGGAAGGAAACGGTAGGGTCACAACTTCAGTTGGCCAGTGACTTGATCGAGCTGGCCGACTTGTGGGGCGCCACGGGCTTGCTGGAGCTCTGCGCCGACTTCCTCATCGACCGTCTCGCTCCCGACAACTGCGTCAACGTGTGGCTCTACGCGGCCACCTTCTCTTGCTACCGACTGGCGAGAGTGGCGCGACGCTACCTGCTGCGCAACGTCCGTCTGGTTGCCCTGAAAGGGGAGAGCGTCGAGTTCCTCCAGCTGAGAGGTGGACGAATGACTGGCCTTACGCTTCTTTCACTCTGTCGGCATCCTGCGTATGTCGCTTGTAGGAGAGGACGTGCGGACGCTTCTGTTGGACGACCGACTGAATGTCCGCTCGGAGAAGGACGTCTGGCAAATCATCATCAACTGGGTGCAACCGATGGGCGCCAAGTCGGCACCGCGAGAGTGCCGACTGGACATGCTGCCGTCCCTGATGGACGCCATCCGTTTCGGGCTCATCTTCAAGGAAGACGGCCACGAGGGCTTCCTGGACATCGTCGCCGGCCATCCCTTGTCGCTTCTGCGCGCCGCCCCCGTTGGCGAGCTGCTGCGACGCGTCCGCTTAGAAGCCTATGAAGCGGAGGGACTTCCACGGAGCCTGGCGCAAGGTCGTCCTCCTTTCCGTCCGCGTCTCCCCGAAGCGGTGCTGCTTGTGGTCGGCGGATGGGGTTCGGGCGCTCCCACGAACGCCGTCGAGTACTACGACGACAAGGCCGACCGGTGGACCGTTCTGGTTCGTGCATCCTTGTATCGCTTGTCAAATGGCGATTACATGATGTGTCAATCGACTTGGTTCGACAGGAGTGTCGAGGAAGCGAACGCGGGCGCGCCTATCACGGAATGGCGTCGGTGGGCGAGAAGCTGCTGGTGGTCGGCGGCTTCGACGGCAGCGGCTACTACAACCTCGTGCGCACGTTCGATCCCATCAGCGCCCACTGGGATATGGCCGCTCCAATGCACGCGCCAAGGTGCTACGTCGCTGTGGCCAAGATTGGCGACAAGGTCGGCTGTTACTTGTTGACCTATTGGCGCCACTTCTCGATCGACTAGCGCAAGATCCTTTCCTCTTGAGATCTACGCGGCGGGCGGCTTCGACGGCCACATCCGGCTGCGCAGTTGCGAGGTCTACGACTGGGAGCGCAATCAGTGGTCGCTGATCAGTCCCATGACACAGTCGAGAAGCGACGCGGCCATTGCCGTCTTGAATGGTGTGCTAGATAGAAGTCAAGTCAACTACACGTATATGTATGTATGTACATACGTGCAGTCGTTCTCGGACAGGCAAGCTCTACGTGGCCGGCGGTTTCGATGGCGAGACGGTTCTGGACAGCGTCGAGACCTACGAGCCGAAAACGGATCTCTGGACGGGGGTGGCCGCCCTGACGACGCCTAGATCTGGCGTCTTAGCAGCCGTGGCCGGCGGACAGCTCTACGTCATCGGAGGCTTCAGTGGAAGCGAGCGTCTCAACTCTGGTCGGTTGCCAGGCGCTTGTATGTATACCTAGCGGTTTCTCTGGCTGATTCTGGGTTTGTTTCAGGAGAGCGCTACGACGCGGAGAACAAGCGCTGGACGCCCATCGCTTCCATGCACAAGGCGCGAAGCAACTTCGGCTGCTGCGAATCGGACGGCTTCATCTACGTCGTCGGAGGATACGATGGTGTGTACATAGGTGGTTGGTTATTCAGCTCATCCTTTGACTTTTGAATGTACATACCGTGCCATAGAACGATGCCATTCTTTCCATCGTTAGGCCACTCGACCATCGGTGACGTGGAGCGCTACGACTGGCAGACGGACAGTTGGACGGTGCTGAGCTCCATGAACGTGTGGCGCAGCGCCATCAAGGCCCTTCCGATGCCCTCGGAGCTGCTGGGCCTCCGCCGACCCGGCAACGACTCGAGCTCCCACTGGGCCGCCAGTAGTACAGACGGGCGCGCTTCCGATCATCACCACGAGACGCCCTTGCCAGCATGATAGTCTAGTCGCTCATCGTAGTGTTGCGCTCTACTTTGTTTCACGCCTCAAAGATACAACTCGTAACGCGTCGCGCCTTCCTCTGTACATGAAGCAGCCGCTCTTGGTTGGCGTACCGTGGTTCTCCTTTCTCTTTCTAACCGCTTCCACCCTAACTGCTCTTCCACTACAGCTGTTGTCGCCTGTGGCCGTGGATGTACATGGATGTCGGCACCATGCTCGTGAATCTAGTCGGAGCGTGCCATTGTCTTTCCGTGGCGCCTGTACTGAAACATGTTCCAACTTACACGGCTTGATCTGTCAAGCGAAGGACAGAAGAACTCGGAAACTCTTCACCGAGCGAAACGAATTAGGATCACAAAGTCGGAGAAGTGCTAAGCTTCATGGCGTGTCGTAGTGCAGATTTGACAACTACTAGTAACTGAAACACAAGAAGCGAACAAACAGCTTATTTTAGGTTCATCTGCACCCCCTACCGCGAGTAGTCGACAGTCGAGCGCTCACCCGCACCAACTACAGAAGCACATGTCTGGCCGGAGTATACGGTAGCTATTTATTCAACAGAGGGAAGATGCAGGTGAGGTGGCGCTCGGCTATCGACAGAAGTAAGGGTACGCAATGTACCACCGCCTAATAATTACCGAGTTAGTCGCCTTCAAACAGGGAACGTCGCATCCTCATGCAAATGACAGCACAATAAGCAATCGCTAGTTCTCACAGGATGGCGGCAGGCGGCAGACTTTCTCTCGTTCTTAGCTTTCGTCTCAAGCGATCCAAATTTCCGACTTTGCGATGACGATGGCCTGGGAGCCGCCCACGATGGCGCTGAGCTGTAGGTCGTAGAAGCGCTGGATTCGCTCGCACTGCTCGCGCGTCACCGTCGGCGGCAGGGTCTCGGGCAGCTTGAGACTGAGGTTGAACTTCTTCTTCTCCTTGGCCGCCACTGCGCCCACGTCGAAGCTGGCGACCTCGTTGAGCTGCTCCGTCTTGGACTGCGCCTCGCCCGGCGGCATGTAGTTGGCGCGGGCCGAGAGCACCGCCTTCAGCGAGGTGACGTTCTTGCTCGACTTGTTGTCCAGCTCCACGGCCAGTTGGACGGTCTCGCCCGGCTCAAAGACGCGCCTTCCCAACTCCACCGACGAGTGGATCTTGCCGCCGCCGAAGAAGAGCCAGCCCTTGACGTCGTGACTGCCCTCGAATTTCTTGGCCGAGCGCAGATCGGATTGTGGGTCGCGAAGCGCCGCCGACTGCGCCCCGAACAGGGGCACTTCCAGTCGGGCCGTCTTCTCCCAGCTGCCTAGCGTCTGCTTCGCCTTGATGGTCACCTCGACGAAGTAGGCCAGCTCGAACTTCGACGTCTTCCCCGCCGTCCCTTTCGAGCCTTCCGTGCAGACGGGCGCCCCGCGAATGGTCGACGGCAGGTCCGACGGCAGCTGGCACTTGACGCCGAAACGGTACTTGCCCGTCTCGAACTTGAACTCCTGGTCCTCGTGCAGGAACACCTGCAAAGCAACAACTACAGTGTATGTAGGCAGGTAGCAATCTTTCCACCATACACAGACATACAGTAGACCAGTTACAGTCAAACTTTATTGCTAATGTCTAAGCTGTTTCCTTCGGCGGCAGACTATGCATGCGCCTTCACAGGTGGAGTTACAGTATTCGCTACGGAGTGCAGTCGCTAGACAGGCCACAGATGTAAACTATCTACGCCGATGTCGGCTGCATCCTGCTCCAACTCAAGCACACAGCCGACGCACTAGCCATGGCGCTCAATCGGTAAGGGAAGCAGTCACCTGCAGTCCGACGGCGGAGACTCCGAAGTTGAGGCCCAGCGGGAGGGTGGTCAACTGCGTCGTCTCCACCACCGCCTCGTTCCTGTTGTTGTCCTTGGCTTTGGCCGTCGTCAGACTGCCCACGAAAGCAGCACCGACATTCTTCGTCGTCGTCTCGGCGTGGAACTCCAAAATGACGTCGCCCTCGAACAGCTCCCCGGCCCGGTACGCCGACTTCTTGGGCTCGATGGAACAGGTGACGTTCTTGTGCACGGCCGTGGTCATCTCGCTGAGCTTCCTTGATTCCAATGGAACTGGCAACGATCGCTTACGCTATTGTATCGAGCGACCTTCAAGTCACGCCTCGTGTCGCGCTTGAGAATGCGCGCGGTGCTAGAAATAACACAGGGCGCAGCAGACAGCGACCGGAGTTCTCCACCGGCCCAAAACGGGCAAACAATGTATTGGCGCAGGCGCGGGAAACTAGTTCTCCTCTGCTGAGACGGATCGCGCTACAGAAGAGAAGTACATAGTACGGAAAGGAGCGTTTTACGACCACCAACAACGTAGGCTGAGTCAGTCTTACGTGTCTACTGAGCCGGTCTACTCATACAGCGCTCACTCGCCCATTGCCTAGATTAGGACGAAGCGGTCAGTACTCGGTACAGTCATAGCGGCGCTTTGGAAACAGACAATTCCAACACTGAACCAGCAGGTTTCAAGCACCAACTACACATGATCGAGAGGATGCCTAATATGCAAAGTTTCCGACCAAAACGATCCGCAGTCTGCATGATATGTCCGTCCAGTTTGACGTCACCAACTTATCCTAGTACTACCTACATACTTGAATGGCAGTTCGACACAGGTGCCAGGTCATTTCAGGGCGTGCGGGGGACTCAGTCAGATTGTTCTCGGACGACGACGACGCCATATTTTCTGAGCCTGGAAACAAGTAAGTATGAAGCAAGAAACAGCCGCTTCTCAACTATGTGTCTATGCGAGAGTACCTTCACTGGCGCCCAGGCGTTCGCGCGGCGTCTGCTCCAGAAGCACCTTCGCCAGTCGAACCTTCCTCGCCGTCATCAGCCGCTCGTCGGGCAGTGCGAAGCCGCATCTGTAGGAGGTGGAGAAAACAAAGCTCCGGTTCCATTTGAAGTCAAGCGGTTGGTCAAACTCAAAGCTCACTTCTCTTCGAACAGGCCGGCGTCCATCTTGGTTTGGGAACTGCAGTGGAAGAGCATCCAGACTCGGTCGCCCTTGCTTCTCGCGCTCGAGGAGGAGGCGAACTTCGACAGGAAGGCCTGCCGAACGAAGGCCGCGCTCACTCGCCTCTGCTCACTGGAAGTGGTACATAAACATTGTACAGTGCACCATCTCGACTTCAGTGGAATCGCGAATGGGTAATTAGACTTGCCCATCGCTGAGAGGCGCGCAGTCGGCGACGACGCAGCCGCCGCCGCTGGAAGCGCTGTCTGCCGATCGCCGCCGGCCGTGAGAACAAGGCTCAGTGCGAATTCTGTAGACCTCTTTGGCGAGGTAGGTGGAAGGGCCCAGAAGAATCACCGCCTCATCGACCAACCCTTCGTTGAAGCTCCGACATACCGCTTGTACACTGCGACGCACCTGAACAGTACAACCGCTGTAGTAGATGCTGCTCTATACTAGCCCAAAAAAGACCTACTGTCCCAGTACTTCTGAAACAAGCGGCTCAAGCATCGGTGGCGGCGAAGCAAACATATATGCACCCCAAAGCTATTCATCCATTGGTCAACCACCGTAACCGTACCCCCGTGAGCTGTTCCACGAAGCCAGCGCCCGCTTTCGAAAGCTCATCCTTTTGGCCGGCGGTCGAGGGCATCTCATCTTCCTTCGAGGACAACTGAAGCGACGCAAGCGGCTTCGCCAGCTTCCTTGCCTCCACAGCGTCAACTAGCCGCTGCACAGGCTCGTGTACTACTCGTCTCTCGTAGAGAAGGTACTGTAGAAACAGGTCGACCACTTGGCCGTAGGCGTGGACGCACACGCAGCGTCCTAAGGGGACGGTAATCTCGTCAGAAATCATGGCGACCTTGCGCTTGTCACGCTAAACAAACTTCATTGTGGCACCAGTTGCACAAATGGCAAAGTAAACGGCAGCGCACCGACGACTCGTTTATACGGTACGGAACAGACACTCCTTCCGTTCGACACAAAGACAATTGCAAACTTTATTTCCCCACAAATTGTAGTAGGTACTCCTCAGAGACCCAGTAAAGACCATATGAAAGTAGAAGCTTGAGTGAGACAGAGGCGCAGTGTCATTTGGGCTTATCCTTCAGTTGAGCAATGAAGTCTTCCATCTTGCGCAAGTCGCGATCGATCTTCCGCCGTTTCTCTGTGACCCGACGCTTGTCCTCTTCCGGTGGCTGCTGGTTGGGACGCTTCGCTTCCGGAGGCGGCTGCGGCGCAACGACTGCTGCCTTTCTCGCCTTTTCTTCTTCGTCTTCGGAGAGAACGACCACTTCAGAGGGCGAGCCGCCATTCCGGTAGCCGATTCTGAAGGGGCCACGTGCGCAAGACACTTGGCGACGATCGAAGCAGCAACACACTCACTCCTTGACGGAGTCGTCGCTGTTCCTTCGAACGCTGTTTCTGGCCACCTTCGCCAACGAAGCGCGACGGACCTTCGTCGCCGACGTCGAGGGGATATGAAGCGAGAACTGGTTGAAAGCTCGATCTGACGACAAGTCCCGCTCGCGAGCAGCGCCCCGACCTGTTGGGCCGCGGAAGAAGCGCCCTCCTGCTGTCGGCTGTCGTCGCTGGCGGTCAGTCTGGAGAGCGCGTCCTTGGCATAGAGATGGCTCTCGTCCATCTGCAGCACCTTTCGATAGGAGTGGGTCGCCTCGCGAAGCAGCCGCTCCGTCTGCTTGGCGTCGTCCACCGCCCGCTTCTCCAGCCTCAATTCGTGGGGCGGGCAGTGATGGCGTGAGTCGGGCAATTGAGGCAATATCGGTCGGCGAGCAAGCGTCCATGGCCGACTTACACCCTGGCTTTGGCCAGCAGCGTCTCCATCAGGTACTTGCGCGCGTTGGCGTGCTCGGGCTCGATTCGGAGCGCCGCTTCAAAGTCCTTGACGGCCGGCTCGAAGGTGGCGCGGTTCGCGTAACTGCAAGACTTGCGTCGGATTGCTCAACGTGGACACGGTAGATGGAACGGAGAGAAGTCGCCGACAGTGCTCCGCGAGCAACCAAGCAGTCGACGTTGCTCTCGTCGATCTGAAGAGCCTTGTTGTAGTGCTGCAGCGCCTCCACGCTGTTGCCCGCCCGGAATTTCTCGATGCCGCGGATCAGGCTGCAATTTTGCCGCGATAACACGCGTGGTCCGTAACAAAACTCACTACTATACAACACACAACCTCTTCATGGAGAGTTTCCGCGACTGCATCGCTCGCAGGTTAGAAGCGAAGTTGGCCGGATTGTAGTCGCGCCTCGATCGGAAAGAGGTGTTGAGCGATAAGCTTCCACTTGCAACAAGCAGCAGATAGAACCACCTTTTCAGCTGCGCCACGAAGGTACTGGAGGCGCCCTCGCTCTTGGACGAGCAACCCAATTGCGGGCACAGCCAGTTATCCAGGCCGGGATTACGGAAGGCGCGAGACCGAAGCAGCAAACGGTCGAAGCCGCCGCTTGTGTCGTCGTCCTCGTTTTCGTCGCCAGAGCGAGAAGAGGCGATCCGGTAGTAGTGGGGCGTCTCGTCGTCCACGCTCCGAATGGCCCCCTGCAAAGTGCCATAGTCGGCGCCCAAAGACGTACTGTATTCGTTGACACGTCGTACCAGGGACATGTTTGGTCGGCGAAGCGACTCAGGCACATCGTCCGCCTTCAGCGACAGGGTCAACGCTGGTGGCGACACTTGCACGGCCGTCACGACAGCTGGATCAGATTTGACCACATACTTTTCGTTAGCCACCGCAATTGATGCACACTTCACACAACAACCAGGCTCGTACACACCTTTCAGGATGTCGCCCTTCTTGAACGTTGGTACTCCGTTCTCCGTTAGTTCCAATGGAACGTTCAGCAGCGGGATGAAGACCTGGGCAGGACACAAAACACGATCAAAATGACAACCTGTGAATCAGCGCGCAGCCAATGACAAAAGAATCACGCTGCGCGCACCTCGACGGCGTGCGGCTTGATGTAGAAGGCACTGCGTCCGTCGGCGTCGTCGGTGCACAGCAACCGAACAGTGACGCCGCTGACGTTGCAGTCCTCCACCCGACCGAACAGGAAGTCGCCCACGGACAAGCACTGCAAGAAGGCAGGATGAAGGACGACGATCGCTGCGCACGCCTCCAGTTGCGCACGCTAAAGTCTAAACTACTGCATGAGACTAGCGCAACCTCGAAGAGATGCCTTTCTGCAGCATCGGACGACTCGCTGTCGGGATCAAGAAAGGTGTCGAAGGAGGGAAGGTCAATCGCCGGCAGGTCCTTGAAGCCTGCGGCGGCATCGCCCTTCGTCGAGTTCTGCGCTCCTTCTTGCGCTCCAAAGAGTTGGCCGGCATTCTTGGCCACGAAACGGCACAGTTGGGAGTCCAGACGACGCCGACGACTAGACCAGGGCTTGCTGCCTTGCTCCACGCCGCCCTGCGACCGCCGATGGTTCAGTTGCCGCTCGTAGACGTCCACCACCGATGCTGGCAAGGATTCAGGGAACATAAGTAAACACAGAACGACGCCTGCGCTCAACGCCAGCAGAACAAGAGGCGCAAAACTGACGAATGAAGCTAGTGGACGGCTCGTTGAACTGTTGACCTTGAAGTCGTCTCGACAACTCTCGCCCGTGGCAGCGCAAGGAACGGTTTAGCAGCTCTCGACCGTCGGCCGTCGTACTGTTATTCTCCGATCTGTTTTCACCCATAATACGGTGATCTATTCCCGAATGGAAGGCAGATCTCACGTCAAATTCTGCCTCTGTGGATCCCACCGTCGCCCCACGCCGACCGTCAGACTGAACAATGCGGTGTACTAGCCATGAATATCAGGCATCTCAGATATGGTATCACCAATATTCGAATCAAACGTATTATTCGAACCGTAAGTCCGACTACCGTAATGGATACCAGGTACATTGAAAGCTCTGAAGTCACTGCATTCTTGGTTTAGGGTATTTGTGAAGAGAAGCTCGGTAGATCATTTGAAACTGCAGAGTAAAGCGATTACTTCTAGAAAGAAACTATATATCTCGAACAAAGTAGTCAAGAAGAACGCCATGAAGAAAGGACAAGAACAAGAGGAGAGTCGGCCGCTGGTGTGCAGCAAGTCTTCCGACGGCTCGACAAAGGGTCAGCCGCAGCAACAGAAGCGGCCGTTTCGCCCCTTGGGAATTCGGCTGAAGCGCGGTCGACCGGCGGAGCATCCGGCGCTGGTCTACAGCCAGAACCAGTACAAGACGGGAAGGCCGGCAGTCGACGTGGTGGCGCCCAAGCAGCAACCCAGATCGGTCGCCGAACTGAAGCCGACCAGCGGCAGAGCTGACGACGCCGGCGACTACTGCGTCGGCCAGCCATCCGCCGATAGCAGCAGAGCCAGAGAGGAGGAGAAGCAGAAGGAAGAGGCGACGGCCGATGTGGGGCGGGCGTTGGAGCTGCGCGGCTACCACCTTCTTCCCGCTCAGAAGCTCGGCAGCGGTCGCTACAGCAAAGTCCATTTGGCCCGCAGCCACAACGGATCATTGGTCCGTACTCTAGTTTCAGGTTCTCGTACGTCGTCGTAAATATGGACGTTCTGTGTTGAATTGTTGACTATCCGTTCTAGACGGCCGTGAAAATAGTCGACCTGAAGGCGGTGACGACGGAGTACCGGATGAGGTTCCTCGGCAGGGAGACGACCATTTGGGAGAAACTGCGCCATCCAAACGTCGTCTGCCTCCACGAGACGTTCACGGCGAGTGCAGCGGCCCCTGTTGTGTGGACTGTACATAGACGCCCCTTGTGTTGTAT
Organism: Linhomoeus sp. GSCO2_2; assembly: GCA_030248115.1. NCBI lineage: Eukaryota > Metazoa > Nematoda > Chromadorea > Monhysterida > Linhomoeidae > Linhomoeus > Linhomoeus sp. GSCO2_2. The sequence goes on along the minus strand of JASAMZ010006311.1, from coordinate 154,405 downwards.
GTATCTGTGCTTGCAGGACGCCAGCTGGCTGTTCATGGTGACGGAGTACGCGGACGGCGGTGATCTGCTCAAGTTCGTGCAGACGCGTGGCGCAGTCGAGGAAAGTCGCGCCGCCCTGTGGTTCCGCCAAATCGTCTGCGGCGTCGAGTACTTGCACAGCAACGGAGTGGCGCACCGCGACTTAAAGGTGCGGAGCTTCCTCCATGCTACCTAACTAACTTGTTATGTACTGTGAACTTTGCTTTCAGTTGGAAAACATTCTCATCGCCGATCAGGGAAAGCGGGTGCTGATTGGCGACTTCGGATTCTGTCGATCGGTATGGGTGTCAACGGAAGACGTCAAGCCGTGTCTAACGAAGTTGAAGTAGAGAATTTTTCTGTCTTCAGCTGCAAGCGAACGAGACGTCGACGACTTTCTGCGGCAGTAAGGCGTATTCGGCGCCTGAGATCCTGCTGGGACGTTCCTACGACCCTCTGCGCAGCGACGTGTGGGCCCTGGGAGTGGTCTTCTACGTTGCCATCTGCGACCGAATGCCCTTCGACGAGCACATCGGCCGCAACGCGCTCATCGTCGAGAATCAGCGCTTGCGACGCTACCACTTTCCCCAACGACTCGCCATCAGCCCCCATCTGCAGCAGGTACATTCACTTAGATGGATGAGAAACACTCATGCATGCAACCATAAGACTGCTTCCTTCAGCTGATTGACAACATGCTGACGTTCGACTGGAGACAACGACCGAGCATCTGGCAAGTGAACCACAACGCCTACTGGGCCTGGGCCGACGCCGTTCTTCAACCGCTCGAGAAGCAGCAGCCGTCGGCCAAGAAGCTCTACCACCGACACCAATAGCAGAGAAGAGCGACAGTCAGCCGTCTCTGTGATGACAACCTCGCATGCGCTGTGATCCAACTCATGATCTAGTCGAGTGGACTTCCTCGCGTCGCCCTTCAGCCTGTCCTGACTGCCGTGCAACTAGAACCCAGGCCAAGAAATGTGCGATGGCCTACAGTTATGGCGTAGCCCCCATCCTGCGAAGATGCTCCTTCCAAAGTGCGCACGGTTACAAACAAGTGAAAGAAACAACCTGCGTGATCACCGTTGTAGACTGTTCCTCACGCTCGAAGGCCTACGTGAGCGAGTGCGCGTGTATCACAGGTTGCATAAATAGCGTGCCTGCGTGCAGACTACCCAAGCAGATCGGCAAAGGCGCTTCCGTTTCTAGACGAGGAGTTGATTGAACTCTTTTGACTGTGGTTGTTGTTGTCGCTGCTGCTGCAGCAGGCCACGAGACAGTTCTGGAGGAACTGCACCGACTTCTCCTGCTCCTGGAGGAAGGACTGACGGCCGCTGGCGCTGGCGCCGCCACCGTCGATCTCGTCCACCAGACGGAAGAGCAGCGGCGCGAACAGCATGCCTGCACGAGCGCAAGCCAATTGGAACGAAGTGATCTATGGACTGATGCTGACGACGACCACGACGGGGACGACGACGACGCGAGAAGCGCAACGTACACAAGTTGACTTCGGTGACGCCGTTTCCAGCCGAACATTGCAGGACCTCCCGGAAGAACGTCAGAAGATAGTTGAAGGTAGCGCGGTGGATCTCAGGAAACTGGCGCACAATCTGCTAAGTATAACCAACCTTTGGACTACGTACACGACAGACCCATTCCACCCCTAGTCAAACCTTACCTCGAGTGATCCAAAAGGCGAGTTGGCCTGGCGGAGGCACTCGGCACTAAACTCCTTGGGAACAACCGGATTGGGTAAAGAATCGAGGAAGCGCAGCAGAGCTTCCACGGCCGAATGGACGCCTCGAGAACATACCGCTGCTGAAGCGGACAAACACAATCCACTGATCCCAAGAACAGAGCTATGATGGAAGCGATGCAGAAAAGAGCTCGGATAGTACTTCCGCCCACGCGGCGTAATCTAACAACGCGAATATTGACTGCGTGATTGCTTAGCGCTAGATTGGCCAACGCGTTCTAGTCGCACGAGCGCACGTACGCAGCTGTCCGTCGACGGAGTCGAGGGCGTCCCGGATGGCGGCGAAGTCCTGCTGCGAACCGGCCTGACTGAAGAGGTCGGCCTGCTCCAAGCCGAACGTCTTGATGTATTCCACCAGGCGGTGCAGCTGCGTGGGCACCAGTGGCGGAGCACCAGGGGCGGCGGCGGCCAATGGAGCCGCTCTCGTCTCTTCTACTTCTTCGCCCTGAGCCACCAGTGAAGGTCCAGCGCGGCTGACTACCATGGAACTTCAGATGAGAACCACTACCAGGTCGATGAGCAGCGGCTGCACAGGAGCCTGCTGCGGTTGCTCCCGAAGCACCAGCGACGTCAGAGGCTGTCCGAAGCAGCTCTTGGCGTAGTTGGCCCTAACGGTGAGGAAGTAGTCGCGCCCGTGGCGCAGATGCAGCACCAGCATGTCGGCCAGCTCACTGGTGGCGCTGTTCAGCTCCCAGGCTGTCGTCTTGTCCACCAGCACTTGCAGGTCTACCAGACACTGAACTGGGTCAAATCCACGAATAAAGAAAGTAAATCAGGAGAATTGCGTGCCAACCTCTTCCCCGACGGGAATCCTCTGCGAGAAGGGCGTGGCCGTGAGCCAGCGCCGACAGTAGCTGGACTCGCCCGGCTTGCGCTTGAAGCGGAAGTGGATGGGATATCGGCCGTCGTTGCGCACCGAGAAGGTCAGCACCCTGGGCTCCAGGAACTTGACGTCGCCGAAGTCGAACTGCAACGGCGCGCAACATTGTCTGTCTCTGCATTTAGTAGAGAAAAAAGACCACAACACGCCGGGGCCGCTGTATACCTCCTGACTGGCCGGCTCGATCTTGATCTGCGGAAGGGCGTTGTTGACTTCGCGATCGGCCTCGCGCTGCGCCTCCTCCATGTGCCGCCGCTGCTTCTCTTTGTCGATGGACTTGATCTGCAATGGGAAGCAACGGAGGAGACCGCTTTGGCTCTGGCTTCTACTTTCCTTTCAGAGGTGCCCCGACGACGAACCTGCACGGAGAAGAGCGCGAAGACGGGCTTGTGATCGCTCATGTGGATTTCCGGCACGCTGCCGTACTGCTGTTGGAAGACACTCGTTCCCTTGGCCGTCCACAGAATGCGGTCGCACCAGGCGGGCACACGCTGCTTCTCACTGCAAATAGCATTACACAATGTAGAAAGTCTTCCATGGTAACATGTAGCACTCAGACAACCACCTCGTGTCATAGGTGTCGGTTCCTGCGTCGTACTTGTATGTGGGCTGGAAGGCGATCTGGCCCTCTTGGAACTCGTGGAAGGCACTCTTCGACTTCTGCATCAACAGCAGCTGAAAGGAGAGAAGACTTCTGGTTGAACTGAACTCACAAGAAGGAGCATCAAGCAGTAAAGAGGCGTCGTACCTGATCGCAGCCCAGAAGCTTGTCGAATTGCCGCTTCACGATCAACTTCTTGACTGTGGGACAATCCATTTCGGGGCCCTGGAGACGGTAGTTCAAGTCGCCCAGCCAGATGACGGCGCTGGAAAGGTATCGAACATGGTATACCCGAATGGCTACAGTACACCTGTCACTTGCTATGTACAGTAGCAGTGGTGCTTACTCGTGCTCGAAGATGGGTGCCCGCGTGTCGAAGGCCATGCGGGAGATGATCTCGCGGAAGTCCTGGTTCCTTCTCAGCAGCTCCTCGTGGTGCGCCGCCAGATGGCTGTTGACCAGACAGAGCAGCGTGTCCTTCACGCGAAGACTGGCGCCCACGCCGCCCTTGTTACCCTGCGCAGAGCATGCGAAGACTTAGAATGTGAGTGGAGTCTACGTGCTCTCCCATGACAGACCATCTTGTTGAGAAGGCCCGTGCCCACAGTGGCCGTCGATTGAGAGCGGATGAACTTCTTCTTGGAGGCTCGCACAAAAACCATCAGGAAAATGCCCACCAGCCTACTCAGCAGAACCTGAAAGAAGGTCGAACTGTCTGTCGTCGCCACAGTGAATATGCACGGGCTCCACCGTCATGTAAGTCGTGTCATTGGGCGCTTCCGTCCGTCTCACTTTGCAGCTAAGATTTATCGCCCTCTGTTTAAGCCAGTCGTTAATGTGCGCCGCGCGGAGCGGCAGGTAATTCCCAGGCAACAATGCGCTATGCACATCCTTCCATTATTGGCTTCGCCTTTCCCCTCGGCGAAGCCACTAAGTTCGTCGCGAAATCGATAGTGCCCGCCGGCCGCTAAGCGAAACAAGCAGGCAGGTAGAAGCCGCCCAGCGAGCCGACTACAACAAACGGCGCCAAGGAAACAAGAAGGCCTCAGTGCTACTGGCCAACCCGACGTAGGGAAAAGAGTGAATTATCTCGTAAGGACGGATCCCATGACAAAAGAAGGCTACTTATTAGCGGATCTGCGCACAATGGGCAACGAACTTGTGTTGGATGAAAGAAGCGAGCTGGCAAAGGGCAACGACCCTTCCACTGCGGTCAATTTCTTTGCAGAAGAGCTGACTGCTGACAAAGAACTCGACGGCAACGCGGTGCCTGGAATGGAGGCAAACGACTCTCAAAGACGAAGTCGAATGGGGAAGCTGTCGGCCAAACTGTTGAGGGTTCGCTGCTCTCAATGAAAACTTGTTTATAGTTTAGTAACGTTTCGCAGACGCAGTCTCGACTATTTCAGAGGAACACTTTCAACTTCTTGCCAACGCCGACAGAGTCGCCCACGAAGAACGGCGGCCAATCCAGTGCGATTAGCATAGGCGCATCGGTGAGCAGAGGTCGCCAACCGCGACGCTCGTCCATCGCACCCGATGACCGATTCGAAACGGACTCCCCAAAGCCAGCCTCGAGAACGTTTCACATAGGCAGCTACGAAAGCGATCCATTCTGTGTGGGCGCCGCCGCCCGAGCCGAGCGAGTCAACTCGGCGGGCAACGCCCCTCGGAAACGCTCAGGTATGCAGCAGTAGCACGGCTGATCTTTTACTTGCTTGCGCAGTGACTCTCACACTCCCAGTGCCGGTCAAAGCCTTCATGCCCGGCAACGAGGAGCCGACGCGGAGGCACCAACCGTTGTGCGCCACCCATTCGATACCTGCGCCCAGGATCGCCTTCGAAGAGAAGAAGCAAGCGCCGTCGCTACCCCCGTTCCCTTATCCTTACCCGAGCACCAAACGCCCCGCAGAAGACGCTGCAGGCGCTCAAGCTCAGCAGCTTCCGGCGCCGCTCTTTCAAAGGCGACTGCCGCCGTCTGCGAGCGGACGTCGAGCATCAACTGGAGCGGTTCTAGTGAAGGAAGAAGCCGGCAGACCTCCAGCCCCTCCAATTCCAACGGCAGTCACCACAGCAGGGCGCCAAGAAGGAGTCCCACCAAAGGACGCAGTCGTCGTCGAAACCGAGGAGCTTGTCATCAACGAGTTCGACTGAGCTTGACCTTCGCGGAAGAACGATTCACTTGGCACACCACTTTGCTCTTTACAGTACCGTAATCGAGTGATACGCGGCACCCTGATCTGAGTGCGATGGTTCTCACGGCCAAACTACAGTACTCTTCTCAATTCTACTGTCACAGGCAAGCAGCACCACCAACCGTTTTGTAGCGATCGTTTTGCCATCTCGAATGCACGGCGTCCTTGACGGCCCTCTTCCACTGGAGGTCCAACGTCGTCTGATTCAGCAAGAAAGCTTGCTGGCTGAGATCCATCTCTTGAAGCCTGACAAACGAGGTGTGGGTTGATTCAGCAGATATGATGTCTACGCACTGTGGACATACACGTGACAAAACCACACCCGATAACGTAGAGGTCCGGCTGTGCTGTCACATGCTCGCCGGCTAGCCAAGGCTGCAGGCCGGACGACGGCGGCTGACCGTTGACATTGAACGTTCCAACGAAAACGCTGAAAGCCGCACCACTCAGCTCAACAACGAGAAGCACAAGAGCAAGCCAAAAAACACGAAGGCCCCACTTCAGCTTCTCGTAGGTGCAGTACTGCGACTCGCATTTCCTCAGGAAGTCGTCGACGATGATCTGCCGCCTCGTCTCGTCTGCGTTGCCCTCGCCGTCGCTGTTGTCGTAGTCGAGACTGTTGGCGGCGCGCAGCATCCTCGGCGCAGACGAAGACGACGACATGCTTCCCTTCGGGCCCGTCTCGTCGGAAGACTGTGGATAGAATACGGTATTGCTCGCCGGTGTGGACCGATTCTGACCACGGCTACTCCCGGGCATTCTTTTCGCTCTCTTCTTTGGCTTCGGATTCCCGCACGAGTCGCGTCCAACCTCCCTGCGACCGACTTCAACGGCTACCGCCACGCCTAACCGCACTTTCATAATAAACAAATTACCTAGACTGAGAAAGACCGGCTAGCAGCGCTCCGCAACAGATAGAGCCATGCAGAAGAAAGGACGCAGAAACACAAGGAAAGCGCGCAGGCAGGAACTAACGTGGGTGATTTCACGGGGGATATTTTCGTTGTGCACGCTGTCGATTCATCACCTTGGCTGTTGGTTGAATGACTTGCGTATTCTTTCTTTTGGTGCTCTAACCTGAATATCGAATCGGGCTTTGGAATCTACGATTACGGTAATGGCTCTGTAATCCAGGCCGTGTCAACCGTAGGTAACTTACGTACTAACTGAACTCAACTGATCTAAGCGAAGCAGTTTCTGACCATTATCTCGCTGGCGATGCGCTTTTATGATTTGCTATGAATATCTATTCTAGGAAAGTTCCCCCCCCCCCCTAGTGGGGGGTAAGGACAGGTGAATTTGTTCGGGCTGAAGTTGAACAGGCTGTGTATCTCAGATGACTTCTCAGCCTCTAAGCTACACGAACAAATTCAGCGTGCTCTGCTCACACGCACGACGGTTCTCACATAGGCGCAACGCGCAGGCGGGTACGCGCCTCACTCACCCGTCACCACTGACATAGGTGCAGGCCACCCGGAGGCCAGGGGGGGGGGTTCTAGTTAAGGAAAATTTTTGAGAGGGGGGGGGGGGTCCCGGGACCAGTGAACAGCTTTTTAGAATGGCCAAAAATACGCTAAAAATCGCCTTAATTTGGTCAAAAACACGCTAATTTGTGCATAAATAGACGAAATATAGCGCCGCAGGCGAAAATTTGGACAAAATAGGACCAAAAACTACCAAAAATACAAGAAAATTTCCGAAATTTCCGGATTTTTTTCCGAATTTCGGATGCCAGGGGGGGGGAGTATCAGTGAAAAGTTCACTAGAGGCCAGGGCCAGAGGGGGGGGTTCCCCCCCCCCCCCCCCCCCCCGCCTGCACCTGTGACCACTGACGAAACGCGACTACGCGAGTGGGTGTCTACCACTGCAGCACTCAAACAACGTAACACATGCAGTAAGCGCAGCGCAGCATGTGCAAGTGCAACGACCCCCCCCCCCCCCCCTCACCCACCCACATTCCTACATCAGCAGGCGCCGTGCGTCCGTGCACCCACTAACCCACGCGCATAGACAGTGCCATGCCATCACATGCCAACACGATGTATCGAATCGAAGTACATAGGACTTAGTGCTAATTCAGAGCTGCACTGCTCACTCTGAAGCGAGTTTGGCACCTGCAAACAGAGCACGCTGAATTTGTTCGTGTAGCTTAGAGGCTGAGAAGTCATCTGAGATACACAGCCTGTTCAACTTCAGCCCGAACAAATTCACCTGTCCTTACCCCCCACTAGGGGGGGGGGGGGGGGACTTTCCTAGAATACACTCCCTGTCCATGTCCACGAAGTGGACACCTTCAGTGGGAGGGGGCTCCTCTGGCAGGTCCGATGAGAGGTGACACAGACAGGGCTGCTTGCAGAGTGGGCACCATTGAGGTCATGAGCAAAGGGCAGCTCGAATCCAGAAACAAACACTGGATTCGTGTTCTGTGTCCTCGAAAACCCCACAGAAGGTTGGATGGACAGACAGGTCTGGCCACAGGAGGTTGGATGCATAGACAGGGCTGGCCTCAGGAGGTTGAATGCACAGACAGCTATACGACTATACGAATTACGATTTCGTCATAACATCATTCTGTCACCTGACCTGACGCATCAATAATCAGTTGCGTATATCGGCTCCACGGTGCTCTACGGTATACTTCACTACATATGTTCAAATGAGAGGCTAATCATAAATTCATTCGTAAATTTGGTCTCAAGACCCAAATTTTGACCTGTCGGGGACTGAAATTAGCCAAAGGGCAGCCCGAATCCCGAAACAAACACCGGATTCGTGTTCTGCCCCAACTTGCACCACCATTTGGTGCCCTAGCTTGGGGGATTGGGGCCCTAGTTTGCACCACCAGAGCTCGGCCATCTAGAGCCGAGCCCCGGAAGCGTACCGATTCCGGGGTGGGCGGGTTGGCCACAGATAAATCGGTATTGGCACAGACGAAAAGCACGCAGGCCTCAGATGGACGTGCATCTTCACAGATAAATGTGTAAGTTCACAGATGAAAGTCCCGATCTGCACACACTGCGTACCATCGCAGATAAATGTGTAACATCACAGATAAATGTGTAAACGTCACAGATAAATGTGCAACATCACAGATAGGTGTGTAAGTAGCGAGGAGTGCCATCGTACAAGTTTGGCTTGTAGCGAATACGGGGAAGGGGCACAGCCGGCCTAAGCAGGCGGCAAATTATATGGGGGAGTGTTTATCCCACTTACAGTTTTCACTAAAACTCTGCCGGCGTCGCGCCTGGCGGGTCTCAGCTGAGGCTTAGCGCGACCACCAACTTCAGGGCGCGCTCCGCGCGCCCTGAAGTCGGTCACCAGTCGCGTTAAGCCTAAGCTTCGACCCGCCAGACTGCGACGCCGACTGACTCTTGTGATCCGTTTCTGGGCGCAGGGCGAGCCTAAGCATAGCCTGAACCGGAAGGAATATACTGCCTGGACTATTTAGAGAGACTGTCAGCATCACATTTACCCAATAAATGTGATGTAGCACGTCTGTCTGTGGTGTTACACATTTATCTGTGAAGTTACACATTCGCCTGTGAAGTTACACATTCATCTGTGATGCTGCACATTTATCTGTGCCGAACACCCACGGACTCGGCCGTGAAAAGTCATCTGTGAAGATACCCATTTATCTGTGGCCATACCGCTTTGTCTGTGCCCCATCATTTTCCCCCCGATTCTGACCTTTGGTCCTCCATATCTCAGGAACCGTACAACCTGGGAAGATGAAATGTTCTACACATTTAATCGCTCTATGGTGGTCTTGGGTGGATCACTTCGATTGGGGCCCTAGCTTGCACCACCAGAGCTCGGCCGTCTAGAGCCGAGCCCTGGATGCGTACCGATTCCGACCTTTGGTCCTCCATATCTCAGGAACCGTACAACCTGGGAAGATGAAATGTTCTACACATTTAATCGCCCTATGGTGGTCTTGGGTGGATCACTTCGATTGGGCCCCTAGCGTGCACCACCAGAGCTCGGCCGTCTGGGAGTCGGGACTTACGTCGCCAAAATTTCGGCCATTTTTTAATCCGGCCCCACGGCCTCAATACTCAACCGCCCAGCGAGATTTTTTAACATAAAAAACCCCAAGAGCAACCGGTTCTAACGAGCCATAAAGCGTCACCCCACCTTGTACCATTCGCGTGAACGAGGCCGAAAACCTTGCGATGTGATGAAGATTGATGAATTTTTCGACAATTTTTGTTTAATATCTCGGGAACCACTAAACCGATTCGGCTGAAATTTTAGCACAATGCTTCTTGTTACTATGAACAACTATGGTGAAAATTTCAGCCAGATCTTAAGCCTACCTATATGGCGTAGTACTAACCCCTAGTCCCCAGGGGCGCACTGGCCCCCGGCCGAACAAACTGGGTCAGGCCACGGACCGGGCGAATGCCAGATTCCGAAACCCTTGTTGTCATCATCTATGACAAAATTATCAGATCAATCAACCGATCATTATCTGACAAAAGCCGTGGTGTGTGTCCGATAGTAATCGTGGATTACAGACTGGCGTGCTGAAACGAAAGTCGAGTGAAGTAAAGCACCCCAGAACGAACAGCTGAACAACTGTGGTGATACTTCTGGCTCCTGACTTTGTGCGACCGTTCTGGAGGACGAGGATGACATTCGTCTTCGGACAGGCGGTGATTGGGCCTCCGGGATCCGGCAAGACGACCTACTGCGCTGCTGTTTGCCAGCTGTTGAGGCAGTTGAAACGACGCGTCTGTCTGGTGAATCTCGACCCGGCCAACGACTGTCCAACCACCTCGGCCTTCGCCGACGACACGGAGGCCGACTTTGTCATAGACCTCAGGGAGCTCGTCACGCTCGCCGATGTCATGGAACACACGGGTCTTGGGCCGAACGGAGGCCTGATCCATTGTCTCGAGTACCTGGAGAGTCGGCTGGACTGGCTGAAGGGGAAGCTGGACGCGGTGCGCGCCAAGGGGTCGGAAGGCGAAGCCTACCTCATGCTAGATCTACCCGGCCAGGTGGAGCTGTACACCCACGACGGCACCGTGCGTCGTCTGCTGAAGCAGCTCGAGAGCTGGAGCTACCGACTGGTCACGATCAACGTGACGGACGGCACCTTCTGCGCCGACCCGGCCAAGTTCGTGGGCGTCTCCTGCGCGGCGCTCATGTCCATGATACAGCTGGAAACGCCCCACCTGAACGTGCTCTCCAAAATGGATCTGGTAGAGGAGGAGAAGCTTCCCTTCCGCCTGGACTACTTCAGCGAGATGCTCGACCTCACATTTCTGGCCGACCTCTTGGATGTGGGTGACACACACCAGGCGCACGCACCAATTCTGGACCTAAGAAACTTACATACGCCCAAACGCACTCTAAGTCGGTTCAGAAGGACCCCTTTACACAGCGACATGGCCAGTTGAACAAGGCGATCTGCGAAGTCATCAACGACTACGGATTGGTCTGCTTCGTGCCTCTGAACATCATGGTTGCGCTCTTTCTGGTTTGATTAGTTTTGGGCAAATAGAAGTACCCAGCTGATTTGCGCCGACCTCTGCAGGAGAAGGAGAGTATGGTGCGCCTGCTTCGCTTAGCCGACCAGGCGAACGGCTACTGCTACTACTGCACCGAAGGCGGGGAACCGCCGGACCTGAGACAGATCTTCCACAAGAAGGCCAACTGATCGCGTGAACCGATGTTGGGCCCACTGACAATGTGCTGTTTCACTTTCGAGAAAGTAAACGTGTATCCACTGCATCGTTGTCCATGGTTTTGGACGGCTGGTCTCACTACCGTATACCTTGCCCAATGTTCTTATACGAACCTCGAAGTACTGTTCTCTTCTCGGTCACAGAAGCTTTGGTGACATGTCGTTGTCAAGGAACGACATCAACTTTCAAAGGTTGTTGCGGCAGTGCAAACTTCTCGCCAGCAATGAGGACTTTGCTCCGGCGTCGTCAGACGGAAAGCTGGTCGCTTCTGGCGCTGCCGCCAATCGAAGGCGCTATTTCCGTCTGTCGAAGTACGTGGAACACCTGGACAAGCTTTTCGCGCTAATGCAACAAGACAGGTTGTTTGCTTTGTAGATGGAATTACGAAGAGTTGTGCTCTGTAACTCGGTCAGCTTTCAGCAATCTGGGACAGGAGACCTTGACGCAGTACGCCAGCGAACTGAAATTCCTACGCGGCGTGGTAGCTGCCGAATCGAAGGTTCGTGGATAAGGCTTAGATTTAGCTAAAGGCCATTCCGATAAGTTCGGCTCCTTTTCCAGCGAACGGCGGACGAACGGCTGGCGGCGTTGCAACAGTTGTCTGCGCACGAGCCGCCGTCGCCGTCTGGCGGCTATGCGGAGCAGAGCGGCTCTTCCAGATCGTCGCAGGCGGCGGCGCCGCCCATCTCGAAGAGGGAAGTGAAGCAGCGAAGCGTCGCCGTGTACCACTCGCAGCTGAGGAAGGAGCTGTTCGAAGGGGGATCGGGTGGGTATGGATGTCGCCAAGACGTGATCGAAACGCCAGCAGTGTCCCAACCATATTCAGAGCCGTTATCAGAAGGTGCAGGCGGCGGCGGCCTTCGTCTGCGCTCGGTGGCCGACTCCTTCGAGACGAACAACGCGGACATGGACACTCTGCTGAAGCACCACCACTCGGCGCAGGTTCGACTGGCCGACGACTTCCTCCGACTGACCAGGAGTCTCAAGGAGAACGTCACCGTGGCCGGACACATCATTCGCGACGACAACAAGGTGGCGCGATGCAGTCATGACGCAGTTTGCGACGACTGGACAAAGACTACTGCATTTTATCTTCTAGTCACTGACGGGCATCAACCAGCGGGCGGAGCGCAACCGCCAGCGTCTGAGTCAGGAGGCGGAGCGGCTGGAGTGGCACGCGCGCGCCAGCTGGTTCAACTGCGGCGTCTGGCTCATGATCTTCCTCGTGGTGGCCACCTTCATCTCCATGGTCATCTTCATGCGACTCTTCAAGAAGCCCATTCAAAGGGCCTGATTTATATCGCGGGATAAGCTGCCCTTTCTGTGATACTGGCATGATGGTACGGGTGGTGCAGCGCGGCTGTCGTGCGACAGTATCGTCGAGCGTACTGTAGCTGTCAGATGTTTCAATCGATTGGAGTGGTTGGCTTTGGCGGCCAGAGATTCTACGTGCTGTCAGAATTTTCGTAAGAAGGACTTGCGCAACAATGGTCTTTTGGCGTGTGCGCACCTACCATACCTGCAGAGCTTGTGGCTGGTGGCAGCAGAAGCTGTCAAGCCCGAGCGCTGCCCAGGAAGGGATGACTGATGACCACTGGCGTTTTGCTCATGAAATCGAACACCGCCGCGGCTCGGCTATGCGTAAGACTTGTCAACAACGCACAAAGTGGTAGGTGGGTCTTAGCAGAGTGCGGACACTCGAATGGAATTTAAGACGGTACGGAGCCGTCACCTCTTTGCCCACAAGATTCGCGGCCGTCCGCCTTTTCAATTGGCGCTCTATTGGTCAGAGAGAGGGAGCGGGTGAGACACCGAACTTGGGGCAAAGATGGTGGAAAGAAATTGTCCCCATGGCGGCGTGCGGTCGAACGAAGCGCCGACCGCCAAGTCGATACGTACTCTGCGACGCCGCCGCCGCAACCGCGAGAAGTTGCCGGCGGCCGACTTTGGTGGGCGGGGATTTCTTGGGACCCCGAAAAGCCGCCGGCCGCCGTCTGTGCACACAGTAGACGCGCCGCCGGCCCCCTAATTCAATCAGCGGCGCGGCCTGAAGCGGACCACATAGAAAAAATTGTCCCTCCGCGGCTCGCCTTCCCAAATCTCCAATTGGCGCTTTTCTCGCCCTCTCCCCTCTATCTCTATATGTATAGGTTGTATGTTCTTCTGGCGTGGCAACCGCAATAAGACTTCTGCTCCAGTGGGTCGGTCGTCGGTTGGCGGCGCGTCTTCGTTTCGTACCCAACTCGAGACGGCAGCATTATGACGCGCCTGTGGTGTTCCAGAGGAGATTAGCCAACTCAGGCAGGATGGCGGCGCCTCGGCGCTCTGCGACCCGGACGGGTCGCTTATGCAGCTACCTTCCGTTGATCGTCTTGCTCAACCGACTTGGTAGGCTGCAATCTTGTCGTGAATGTACCTACCACCTCGTACCTATGTAAGCACCTACCGTATCTAGGTACAGTTTCATACGTGATCAGCTACCTGTCATACAAGCAGATGTGCGAATTCAAATTTAATTACGACTTGTCATAAGCAGATAAGCGAATTCAAATTTATTTACGGCTTGTCATAAGCAGATAAGCGAGTTCAAATTTAATTTGGGCTTGTCATAAGCAGATAAGCAAATTCAAATTTGATTGCGACTTGTCATAAGCAGATGCGCGAATTCAAACTTAGTTACGGTATCATATATATTTCGATAAGGCGGACACAACAACTTAACTTGTGGGACACAGACCTGCACACTATGAAAGTTGGGATAGCTAAATCTCTTTTGAAGTTGGCGTCGTCGGCCAAGTCTACCAGCCGCCCAGTTTCAACTCCACTGACGAGCAGCGATTGCTCTACCACCTGCTGCGCCACTACGAGAAGGCCGTCCGTCCAGTGAGAAACGCCTCGCAGCCGGTGGTGGTCAAGCTCGGCATGACGCTCACCAACATATTCGACATGGTGCGCTTAGTGAATAGACGCAGCGCGTTTCAGTGACACCATCGTGTCACATTTCAGGACGAGAAGAACCAAGTGCTGACCATCAACGTTTGGCTAGACCAGGTCTAACTGTCGACTAGTACTGGTCACGACGACGTAAACACTCCAAACCTGGTTTCAGCAATGGCAAGACGAAATGCTGCGGTGGGACCCGAAAGATTTCAACGGCATCGAATCGATCAGGATACCCTGCGACTACATTTGGCTGCCCGATATAGTGCTCTACAACAAGTGAGACGGCTTTGTTCAAAGGCCTGCTTGATCAAGCTGCAACAATTCTTCCAGCGCCGACGATTACACCTCCGGCTATATGCGCTCTCGCGCGATGGTTTATCCGGACGGCACGGTGTTCTGGCCGCCTCCCACGCAGCTGCGCAGCACCTGCAAAGTCGACGTCACCTACTTCCCGTTCGACAGCCAGCGTTGCTATCTGAAATTCGGGTCGTGGACCTACCATGGTGAGGCAATTTCCAGTCACCTGCTTCCATTAGGCGAGAAGGAGCAGGGTTGCGCTCCATCCCTTCTGTGCGAATGCGCTTTCTTTTCCAGGTCTGCAAGTGGACGTGACCAACCGCAGCGCCAACGTCGACCTGACCAACTACGTTGTGAGCGGCGAGTTCAAGCTGATGCAGGTCCATCAGAAGCGTCGGGTGCTCCGCTACACCTGCTGCATCGAGCCCTACCCCGACATGACCTTCTTCATCCACATCCGGCGCAAGACCCTCTACTACATGTACAACGTCGTCTTCCCCTGCATGATGATGTCGGCCCTGACGCTGCTCGTCTTCTGCCTGCCCCCAGACAGTGGGGAGAAGATCGCCCTCGGCATCACCGTCCTTCTCGCCTTCTCTGTTTTCGTTCTGGCCATTGCCGAGAAGATGCCCGAGACTTCCGACTCCATGCCTCTCATCGGTATACTGTGTAGCTATACCTACGAGCCTTTGGAACTCGGGCATCACTCGCACTTACCGTATGTACACGGTGTCCTTATCCTATACAAAGGGTTGTGAGTGACGGAATATTATTATTGACATTCAATTTAACCAACATTCAAATATGGTGATTGTGATGGTTGACGATAGTGTCATGTTAAGTATGTTTTATTTTGTTAATAATTCATTTAATCTTATTTGCTTTATTCTGTTCCATTTTCTCCTCTTTTCTTTTCTTTTATTCTATTTTGCTTTGTTTTATTTTATTTTATTTTATTTTATTTTTTTGCTTTGTTTTATTTTATTTTATTTTATTTTATTTTATTTTATTTTATTTTATTTTATTTTATTTTATTTTATTTTATTTTATTTTATTTTAGTTTATTTTATTTTATTTTATTTTATTTTATTTTATTTTGTTTTATTTTATTTTATTTTATTTTATTTTATTTTATTTTATTCTATTTTGTTTTATTTCATTCTATTTTGTTTTATTTATTTTATTCTATTTTGTTTTAGTTTGTTTTACATAACTTTTACTTTCTCATTCACGTCATGTTGTTTTATCTTGTTTAAATTATTGATTTTTTTCTAGTTTGCCCTACTTTGTGCATTTATTTTATGCTAGTTGCCAGTCCACGCATTTCGCTTCATTCTGTTTTACATTTCTTGCTTCAACCTCAAGCACGTCCTTAGAATACGTTGTGCGCTTTCAGGCATCTACCTCACGATCGTGATGGGTATGACCAGCGTGTCGGTCGTCATGACAGTGATGGTATGGTACCCTGATTCTAGTTGATCGCATTCGCTCGGCGACTCAAAGTGACGAGAATCTTTCTAAAGGTGCTCAACTTCCACCACCGCGGCCCCTTCCACAAAGAGATACCATACTGGATCCGCTGGCTGATCCTGGACAAGCTTCGGCGCTTCCTCTTCATGAAGCTGCCCTACACGAACTTCCGCCAACGGAGCGCCGCCAGCGCCGGCGGCGGCTTTGGCAATAATTCCTCGGGGTCGCTGATGCGCCGCCTTTCCCTGAAGCTGACGATCGACAATCTGCAGGAGGAGCTGATGCAGGACATGGGTTTGGATCAGAGGCGCTCTCTGATCGCCGCCCGCTGCAACGACAACAGCGCCATCATGGCGGCCGCCTCTCCGAAACCCTCCTTCGCGCTTGGCGGAGGAGGAGTGAACTCGGGCGGCCCCGTCGGCGGCGGCGCCATGTCGTCGACTCGGTCGCAGCTGCACGAGGAGGTGTTGAAGACGCTCCAGGTGCTGATCTCTCGGCAGGAGCTGGACGACGAGTGCGAGGAGATCGCCAACGAGTGGCGCCAGGTGGCCCAGGTCATCGACCGCCTGCTCTTCTGGCTCTTCCTCTTGGCCACGGTGCTGATCACCCTCGTGCTCCTCATCGTCATCCCTCTCGTCAGACACGCCCTGGAGAGCGACGAGCTGGACGAGGCCAGCTACGGCCTCAGGTAGCCGCCGGTCTTGAAACACAAGGATTGCGGAAGGGAGTGGCATTGGATGTGAAGTGAATAGTGTAAGCCTGACGCCTTCGTTTCGCATAATGCCGCCTTCTCTCGAACAAACGGGCGGACACTAATGCAAACCATCGCTGGTAGGTACATTAATGGCTGCGAACTTGTGGCGGCACACACACATCCTGGTTAACACTTTTTTTGGCGCGCCTATTAGAGAAACTCTGTTAGTGTAATCATATACTTCTGCAAGACGATGCCCACAAAACCAAAGGTTTCAGAATGGAGACGATGGTATATTGATACCAGAGCTTTGCACCTGTCGTCTTAGCTTTCACCCGTTCATCGAAATGTATAGCTTGGGCATCGTAAATTCCTGTGTGAGCAGCTACATATGTAGTAGGTTCTAAAGAAGTGTGCCCGTTTATTGGAGAGAAGGCGGATGTGATCCTACTGTATAGCGTTTGGTTGGCAAGTAGACCCGTGGCAATAATTGACTTCGGCACTTCGCTAGCGGCGGTGAAAGATGGAAATGGAAGGAACGACTCGTGATTGCTCTCAAGGGAGAACCTCATTAGCTTCGTCCGTTCGATTTGAACGCCTTTGAAGGTCCGAAAGCAGAGACACTGCGTGGAAGCGCTGGCGAGAAGCGGGTCGGCGGTCGACGTTGGCGAATAATCGTTCGTTCGCCGCGTCTCGGCGCACCGAAGTTGTCCGTGTGATTATCGGTTCTGCCGCTGCCATATCGAAGCTAGGGAGAAGAAGGAGTGTGTGCGTGTGGCGGAACAGCTGACGAAGACGTCGACTACGCAAGCGGCGCCCGCCGCTCCGTCCGTTGTTTTCCCTCTCGCCTTGTTCTTGGCTGGCGCGCCTCCCTTCCTCCTCTCGCCTCGCTTTTTCTTCGCCTTTTGGAAGAGAACAAAGGGTGGAAGTAGCGAGGAACCAATGAGGCGAGATATATAGCGAGGAGTCCGGGCGCGTTCGCTAACGCGTTCCGATGATCAGCGGAAGTGACTGAGCGACGACTACCATGCGTCCGAAAGCAGTAGCGATTGTCCCGCTGACGCTGCTGCTGGTCGAGTCGCTGACGGCCAATCCCGAAGCGAATCGACTCTTCGAGGACCTACTCAGCGGCTACAACAAGTTGGTGCGTCCGGTGGAAATGAACAACGACACACTCGTCGTCTCCTTCAAGCTTCGACTGTCCCAGCTGCTGCGCGTGGTCGGTTGATGCCTTGGTTGGCAATGTGTACCGTCGCAAAGATAGCTTCTTTCAGTACGAGAAGAACCAGATTATGACGACGAATGTGTGGCTGCAGCACGTGAGTTGTCCTAACCATAGACAAGACAAGTTGTGTATGGGCCTATTGCGCATTCGGCTCTGCAGACCTGGACCGACTACAAGCTGACTTGGGATCCCGAGGACTACGGGGGAGTGGATGTCCTCTACGTGCCGGCAAATATGATTTGGCTGCCTGACATCGTTCTCTACAACAAGTTGGCTCCACTTCTTTCTGTAGCAGTTTAGACGACCTGGTAGTCGCTTGTGTACAGTATGTGTCTCATTATTGCTTTGCAGTGCCGACGGCAACTACCAAGTGACGATAGTAACGAAGGCGAAGGTCTACCCTAATGGCACCGTGATTTGGGTGCCGCCAGCTCAATACAAGAGGTGACAGGGAGTAATTCTCAATGGAGAGATAGAACGACCGACTCTTTCTGCTTTCAGTATGTGCCAGATCGAGGTGCAGTACTTCCCCTTCGACGCTCAGGTGAGATTGAGATGATCATCACTGTAGGTCCAGTTTGATCTAGAACGGGCATTCTTAACGAAAACATAATGATAATCACTCGGCTCGCCTTAGGTTTGTCGAATGAAGTTCGGCAGTTGGACTTACGGAGGTCTGGAGGTTGACCTCCAACACTTGGACAAGAGGAAGCAGAGGTCGCAAAACGTCACCGGCCACCACTACGACGACGACGAGGGACGACCCGCCCACGAGGCGCCTCAGTTGATCGTTGACAACGGTGCACGCTGACAGACTTGCAATGTCACCTAGCTCCATCTACATAGTTCGAGTGTTGCAGGCGTGGATCTGGACGACTACTACAGAAGCGCCGAATGGAGCATCATTCAGGTGCCGGCGATTCGACACGAGAAGATGTTAGACAGAATCCCAGAGCGGATGTTGTTGCGCTGAGCAGTCTGGAGCAAGTTCGACGCTTGTTCAGTTACCCCTGCTGTCTGGCGCCCTTCATAGACATCACCTGCGAGATCCACCTGCGACGCAAGACGCTCTTCTACACGGTCAACCTGATCTTCCCCTCGGTGGGCATCAGCTTCCTGACGGCCCTCGTCTTCTATCTGCCCAGCGACAGCGGCGAGAAAATCTCCCTCTGCATCTCCATCTTGATCACGCTCACCGTCTTCTTCTTGCTCCTCGGTGAGCTGTACCTGCCACACACCACTGACTAACTCCAGATCCTTCTACAAAAGATGTACATGCGTGTACGTACAGACGCAGTTTCAACCACCGTGCTGAGCACTTTTAGTCGAAATCATTCCCTCCACGAGTCTGGTGATTCCGTTGATCGGCAAGTACCTCCTGTTCACCATGGTGCTGGTGACTCTCTCCGTCGTCGTGACCGTTATCACGCTGGTGAGTGGCCGGTGTAAGAGAGCTTCCAAGCGACTTGCGAAGCGCCGTACAAACTTCTCTCTCAGAATGTGCACCACCGGTCGCCGACGACGCACACGATGCCTTCTTGGGCGAAGAAGCTGTTCCTTCAGCAGCTGCCCAAGTACCTACTGATGAAGCGGCCCAGCAAGGAGGAGCAGATACGGGAAATTGGTCGGCCGCCCTCATCGATCCGAAAGAAGTCGGCGAAGAAGAAGACGTCGACGGCTTCCTCCGCCGGCCCGCGCGACTTCTCCGTCTACTTCGGCGCTGCCGACTCGGCGCCGACAACGACTCTGTCGCCCGGATATCGGCCGCCTAGTCGCGCCGCGGCAAAGGACTCCATAATCGACAACTTCTTTCGGCGCTCCTCGGCGAACGACGACAACGCCCAGTCGTCGCAGAGCTCTATGCGAATGGCCGTGGAAAGCGTCTCTTACATCGCCGAACATCTGCAGAGCGCCGCCGAGGACGAAGACGTCTGTGACCGAGGCAGTTTGCACAGATGTGTTGAGCCATTTGAGAAACGTCCTTCGTTCTAGACGGTCGAGGACTGGAAGTACGTGGCGATGGTCATCGACAGGCTGTTCCTCCTGATGTTCGTCGTCACCTGCGCCTTCGGGACGCTGAGAATCATTCTTTGGGCGCCGACCATTTATGATTCCACTCCTGCCATCGCCTGACGGCGAGCAGAGAGCGTGTGTGTAGTAGACTAAAGGTAGCTTGAAGCGAATAATCTTGAACTGTGATCCTGTGACACAAGACACACACATAACACACCCACGTTCTATTTGTCCGAGAAACTATATCTGTCTCGTCCGACGCAATCGTGTATCGACGATCAACTTACGGTATGTACATACCTCCTTCTTTACCCGGTACGATATAGACGATGTCACTACATAGACGTATTTTCGCAAGTGAAGTTCAAAATGCTGCTGCAATGCGCAATGTCAAAACCGGCATGCGTGTCAAGAGAGGGCTTCTGAGGCCGGAATTCTGTCGGACATAGCGACGGTCGCATGGTAGAACAGGGAAGGGTCCGACAGCACGTCACTTATGAGCAGAGGCGGTGCTCAGATCGCAGCGTTCGCGAGTTACAAGAGCATGGCCACACAAGAGCTGTATCACTCCGAATTACCACCTTCTTCTTCTTTCTCTTCCTGTTCTGGTTCCGGCTCCGGCTCTTCCTCTTCTTCGGAGAGTTGTTCCTCCGCGTCCGGCTCCTGCTCTTCTGGTTCCTCTTGGTCGACCTTTCCTTTTTCGACGGCCGAGGCAGCTTCGGGATCTTTCCGCGTCTATTGGACTGTATTCCCCCAGCCCAAGTCCCCTTACTTTTCCCCTTTTAGTCCCCTTTCTGGTGTGCTGGTTCGTCCGTTTGGTCAAATACTTGTTCTTTTTCATTCCAGACAGTTCGTTCGTGTTGGTTCCCGTATATAGTCGCCCAGTTCGAATTCCAGTGGTCCCGCAACGATCTCCGTCTTCCAGAACATTCTCTCTAATTTTAGCGTGATCAGGGTCTGGGCGCACATGATGACGGTGGCAGCTCAGACAGTGGAGTTGGTTCATTCGTGTATTGTGTTCGCTTCGAGTTTGAATTTCGCCGTAAAGTGTGTGTAACGTCGCCATTTTGAATTTGCCTTCGTCTGTGTAACTGTCGTGTTCGGACGAAAGAGGCCTCGGAAGCGTGTAGTATCGCCGCTGGCTAATCGGCTGGCCTATCAAGGCATTGGCAAAGCTGCGGTGGACGTTATTGCCGACTTTCGCCTCCATTCCCGAGAGCACACCTGGATCGGACGACGGATCAGGATAGTTCCACTTTCCCAGTATCTGAGCGTAGCAGCACAACCGGGTTAGTCAGCCAACTCGCCGCCGAACCACCGAAACCCTTCTCTAGCCCTACACGTGGCGTGACCTGTGATAGTTCTTCCTCTCCGCTTCGTTCAAGGTTTCCCACCGTGGCTCCTCGCGGTCGCCGGATCCGTTCGAGGCGCCGACAGCCAAGGAGGGAGACGTCCTTTCAACGGCTTGAGCTGAGAAAGGCTAACATCGCCAGAGAGTAGCGGGCACCGAGGACAAGTGAGCCAGTGGAAGAGAGAAGGTCAGGATTCCAAGAGTGGTGGTGTGAAGGCAGAATACCGTCGAGTTAGTGTATGCAATTACGCTTCAAATACCTGTCGTCCCCTCCACCAGTAGTAAGAGAAGCCCAAGAAGGCCCAACTCCTGTAGGGAGAAGCCCCTTTCCTGAATTTTTGAGTGAAATTGAGAGTGCTATTTCACTGATAGTGAAATGTCGCCCCAGCCCCTGAAGAGGAGGAAACTGAGCTTAACCGTGTGTAAGTGCGCTAAGCCCACCAATTTGTCAAGGGGACCGTATCGAGTTTTTCGTGTGCGTGTGTCAGAAGACGTGTCACACGGGGTGCGCGCGCAGAGAGAATTTGAGGAGAGCGGATGCTAACTCCAAGGAGCGGTTTTATTGCGACAAGTGCATTTCGGAAGGTACCGCGCCGCTGGTAGAGGCAGACCTCTTGGACTTACTGCGACCGAGCGCCGAGGCGAATTCAGCGAACGGAGCCAACGGAGGCGAAGCGCAGACGGGAGCTGCTCAGGCGATAGGGAGTGGAACAGCAGGAGCGACTGACGATCCTCAGCTGATAGGGCAGGCTTTGTATCCGATGCTCGCGCCCGCGGGAGGCCACACTCAACAGCCGAGTTCTAGCCATAGTCAGGACGCGAGCGCCCGACCGGTTCCAGCGAACGGATTCCAACGCAAGCGCACGGGCAGTGATCCTCTCGGACTGCGGATACAGCAGGCAACCGGAATGCACCCGCAGCAGCCTCTAACAGCCAATTTCAATTTGCCGGCGCAGCCGCAAGTTCAGCAGCAAGCGCCCCCTCCCGCTCAGCAAGTACCGCCTACAGTTCTACAACAGCAACCTCCTCCTCCAGTAGGGCTCCCGCAAAATCAGAATCAACAGAACCAGCTGCGAAATCAAGCGAATTTGAATACTGCGGGCCAGAACCAAGCGAACGCGAATCCCAATCCCCCAAACCCGAACCTGGCAAACCAAGTGGCCAACCTGCAGGACGGATTCGACGCCATGCGCACACAGCTGGCCAGCTTGGCAGATCTGCTGCAGACGTCGATTCGTTTCCAGAATGCCCCAGCGCAGCAGCAGGCCCCGCCAGTTCAGCAACAAGTTCCGCCCGCACAGCAGCAGATTCCGCCGATGCAGCAGCAAGTTCCTCCGGCGCAGCAGTTCCAAGCGCCGTTCCCACCGGCGTTCGTGCCGAACATGCCTCCGCCGCTGCCGTTCGGGCCGCAGCCCCAGTACATTCCGCAGCCGTGGCCGAACCCGATTCAGTCGTCAACGGCTCGTCCATTCGGCGCACCGGGCAGGAACGCACCGTCCGCAGCTGCATTTGGTCTACAACCAGCTCAGACCTTCAATAATGCCAATCAGTCCATGCACACGGCTAGGGCTGGGATGCATGGCAGGCCGAGGAACCCGCAACAGGACGCAAGGGAGGCTAGGAAAGAACATATGGACATCCTGAAGGCGCTGCAGAATATTCCGCCGTACAAGGGCTACGGAAGAGATACGCGGGATTTCGACGTCTTCATGCGCTCCGTTCGTCGCCGGCTCAACGACCTGCTCATCCCCGACCATTACTGGGTGCAGTGTCTCCTCACGGTTTTGGCCGAAAAGCCACTCGATTTGGCTGAGCAGACGCTTCAGACCTTCGGGGACGACGTCGATTTTGAGACAATGGTAGGGTCGCTGGAGGCCGTCCATCAGTCGTCGATCCCAGTGTGGGAATACAGGAATGCTTTCCATCAGAAGCGGTGGATCTGGGGCACGGAGCGCTTCGACGAATTCTATCAGGAGTGTAGACGACTGGTCTACAAGGGCTGGCCCGACACGCCGACAGAATGGGAAGGGGCGCTCAAGCAGAAAGTCTCCGCCTGCGTTCCCGAGGGCTGGCACGGCCTAGTGGTTGGAGGAGACCAGTGGTCGCTCAACAAGCTGATCTCTAATCTGCGGCAGATGGCTATCTTGTCCCCCTTCTGCGCAGACGGCAAGGCGCTCGGCGGGAAGAAGGGGACAGCGCCGCCGCGCGAAGCCACGCCGGGCAGCGTCACCTCCTCTGCCACGTCAACTGAACAACGCGCCCAACCGTCTCGATTCAGCTACGGCCAGGGCCAAAGAACAGGCAACTATCAGCAACAACAGAACCGACCGCAGCAGAACCAGCCAAACCAGCAAGCCCAGAACCAACAGAGCGGCCGACAGACGACGGACGGACAACGACAGAACACGGCGTCTACGGCACCGCCTCAGAACCAGAACCAACAGCAGAACAGAGTGAATAACAACGCCTGCTTCAATTGCGGGCAAGTGGGCCACCAGAAGAGACAATGCCCCAACCCTCCCACAACGGCGCGCCTGCTGCACGACGAATTGGGAGAGCAGTTTCAGCCGCCGCCGGACGAATTCGCGCAGCCGCTTCTGCAGTTCGATGCTGATACGCCGCAGTGCGATACGTACGACGGGTCTGCCTCCGCCGTGGCTAGAGTGGTCAACTCGTTCGAGGGCTACTCGCCACACGAGCGAGAGGAGATTATGGCGTCGCTTGCTCACCCGGCGAATATCAAAGTCAGGTCGCCGAAATGCACTATCGAAATGGAGGGAATTCCAATGACAGCTATCTGCGACACCGGCGCCACTACTGGCATGATGATTCCGACTGCCATCTTCATGAAGAACATCAAGCCTCGAAAACCCGTCGAATTTTGGATGCAGAAGATCGATAACCAGCCTTGCACACGCGGTATCACGCAGTGCGACGGCAGGGACCTGAACATTCGGTTCTCCATGATGGTGCGCGTCTCCTGCGATGGTTATGAGACGGAGACGGTGGTGCGCATTATCGACATGCCGCCTAATCAGGGCGTGCTGCTGGGTATGAAGACCCTCTTGCGCTTGGGCTTCCAGCTGCTCACGCCGGGTCAGACGCCGCTCATCTCCAACAAGCTCCAAATGCCTATTGAGCAGTATTTCGAAGGAGAAGACTTGCCGCCGTCTATTCAGGCGATGGCCCTTGAACAGCAACGGCTGATGGGTCTGCAGATGCAAGTCACTCCCAAAGTGGAGTCCCAGCAGAAGGAGAACGAGGAAACACCTCCAGTGAAGCCTCCGAGTGCATCCAAGAAGATAGAGGAGGCGACGGAAGAAATTCCATCAAAGGAAGAGGCATTGGAAGTGAAGAAGGAGGAGCCGGAACAGCCAGTGGAGGAGAAGCCAGTGCAGCAGGACATAAAGCCAAGTAGGAGTAAAAGGTCGGCAAGACAGCGAGGGCTGAAGCCAGACCTTTCTAAGCAAAAGATGGTCGCTCGATTTATCGCCATCAGTGAGGACGAGCGATCAATCCTACTACAGGGCTTCCGAAAGAAGAAGACGAACAACAGGAGTGCGCGACTGTCCGGACTTCTCAAGGAGGGCACCACGCTCCACTTCGAGCCGCCGGCTTGGCTGGCTAACTGGGCAGAATCGAATCTACGCTGGTGCGCTTGAACGACAAGGCCTGTTTTGTAGTGCCAGTCCACGATCTCGACGACGACAGTGTCCGCACTATCAATCGGCACTACCCAAGAGTGGCCTTTGGTCGGTTGGAGGAGATCGAGGAGTTCCTCTCTCCTCATGATGTCGCGCGCCAAGTTGTAGAGAACATGCCCGACTCCGAGTATGTCCGCAGAGCAACACAGAACGACCACAAGTCATGTCCGGCAGAAGACGCAGCACCACAGCGCACGCCGGAAGAACTGCAAGAACGGCTCGCTTTGCTCAAGGAACAGCTGCAGATTAGCACAGAACACGGGGAAGAAAAGCGCCAGCGCATGGAAGAGCTGCTGCTAGAGAAGCACGAAGCCTTTTCCGTCTACCCGGAGGAGATAGGCTGCTGCACGCTCGCCCCCGTTCGTATCGATACAGGAAGCGAGCCGCCCGTACAGCTGCCAGTGCGCCGAATGCCCGCATATACCAAAATATTGGTTGACGACGAATTGCGCAGAATGGAAAGAATGGGCATTATCCAGAGGAGCAATAATTCGGAGTGGTCGTCTCCAATCGTGGTGGTGCGCAAGAAGGGCATCGACGGCAAGCCTGGCGGTGTGCGCATCACCAACGACTTCAGGCATACAGTCAACTCGGCGATAGCGAAGGCAGGGAAACTGATGGCCTATCCACTACCATTGACGGAGGAGCTGATCGAAACCATGGCTTCTATCCGTCCCCGCTACTGCTCCAACGGCGATCTCGTGGCGGGATTTCACCAAGCGAAAATCGCAGCCGAAGACGTGCCAAAGACCGCCTTTCGCCTACACGACTCGCAGTGGGAATACCTGAGGCTCCCCATGGGTATCAGCAACGCCCCGGCGATCTTTCAACACCTCATGGCGAGAGTGCTGGGCCCAATGGTCCACGAGAAGGGCGTCAGCCTGTATCTCGACGACTTCTCCAGCGTGTCGAGAGACTTCGAAGACCACTTGGACCAGGTTGGCCGTCTACTGCAACGCTTCATTGATCACGGCATTAAACTGAAGCCGAGCAAGTGCGACTTCATCCAGAAGGAGATGCGCTTTTTGGGTCATATTGTTGGGGAGAACGGATTGAGACCGGACCCCAAAATGACCAAAGCCATCACCGAGCTTCCCGTCCCGCACGACCTCAAGAGCTTGAGAAGAACGCTCGGCATGGCCTCCTTCCTGCGCCGCTACTTCCGAGATTTTGCCGCCAAAATGAGAGGAATGACCAAGCTACTGGCGAAAAATGCGCCCTTCAAATGGGACGCAGATGCCCAGCAGTCGTTCGAGACAATGAAGAAGGAAATGACGTCGCCGCCTTGTCTCATCGGCGCCGACTTGTCTCGCCCCTTCTTTCTCGAAGTCGACGCGTCGCAATATGGGCTTGGGGCAGTGCTGACGCAGCCAGACGACAACGGCAAGCTACACCCCATTGCCTACGCGAGCCGCGGACTGAACGACGCTGAGAGCCGCTACGGGATATCTGAATTGGAGTGCTTGGGAGTTGTCTACGGCCTGAAGAAGTTTCACCATTGGTTGGCCGACTCCCCGCACCATCCCGTCACTATTATCACCGACCACAACGCGCTCGTCACGCTCAGCAACCAAAAAGAGCCGACAGCGAAAATCCACCGTTGGGCCCTGGCAATCGCTGCCTACAACCCACGCTTCGTCTATAGGGCCGGAAGAAAACACCTGATGGCCGATTGCCTCTCGCGCACGCGATTGACGGCTGAGTCCTCGCTGCCCGACTTGGGAGAGTTGGAGGAATGCGGCAAGGAAGTCGACCCGGACGAAGTTCCCGACTGGCGGAAGGAGAGAAAGAAACCGGCCGACCAAGCAACCGTGAGCGCTTGTTTGGAAGACTTTATCGAATCGAGCTTCCTCTCCCTCTACTTTGGATTTAACGAGAGTGAAGCAGGGCAGAGCGGTATAAACGGCGAGGGCCGACACTGCTACGAGCAGCTGCCCGGATATTACCTTGAAATGGGCCGGCAGAAAGATATCGAAATGCTGGAAGAACTAGCAGAAGAGATGGAACAATGTCGGACGATCATAGGGGCAGCTGACGATGTCACGATCGAGGAAAGCGGACAAGCCGAACAGCATTGGTGGGACAACATCGCCCAGGACAACCAAGTGTTTAGCCAGACGGTTGACCGCCAATGCTCCCTGCTATTCGATTTGGTAGTAAGGTGGGGATACGACCTGAAGACCGAGCGCGGCGACCCTCCTTCTACGTGGGCGTGGAAGTTTCTGCAGTTTCTACAGCAGATCCGTAGGGACGAGGCACAACAGCTAGAGCTGAAAGCCTGGACCTACGACGCGCACACCCCCCTAGTGGTGGGAATGGTATTGACTATGTTGGCCATGGGAGAAGACGGGTAGCCCTATACCTACAAGATCGTCAGCTTTGGGAGCTCGGGACGAGCTCAAGCTGAGGGGGGGGGAGTTGTTGGACTGTATTCCCCCAGCCCAAGTCCCCTTACTTTTCCCCTTTTAGTCCCCTTTCTGGTGTGCTGGTTCGTCCGTTTGGTCAAATACTTGTTCTTTTTCATTCCAGACAGTTCGTTCGTGTTGGTTCCCGTATATAGTCGCCCAGTTCGAATTCCAGTGGTCCCGCAACGATCTCCGTCTTCCAGAACATTCTCTCTAATTTTAGCGTGATCAGGGTCTGGGCGCACATGATGACGGTGGCAGCTCAGACAGTGGAGTTGGTTCATTCGTGTATTGTGTTCGCTTCGAGTTTGAATTTCGCCGTAAAGTGTGTGTAACGTTCGCCAGTTTGAATTTGCCTTCGTCTGTGTAACTGTACGTGTTCGGACGAAAGAGGCCTCGGAAGCGTGTAGTAGTCGCCGCTGGCTAATCGGCTGGCCTATTCAAGGCATTGGCAAAGCTGCGGTGGACGTTATTGCCGACTTTCGACCTCCATTCCCGAGAGCACACCTGGATCGGACGACGGATCAGGATAGTTCCACTTTCCCAGTATCTGAGCGTAGCAGCACAACCGGGTATAGTCAGCCAACTCGCCGCCGAACCACCGGAAACCGCTTCTCTAGCCCTACACGTCCCTTTGCGGTTCCTGTTGAGCAGCAGCAGCACAAGGCCGATGCCGATGACTGCGAGGATGAGAAGGAGGACGCCGATGATGATTCCCCACAGCAGAAGGTTGCTGCCGCCCTCTGTGGTCGCAGCCGGCAGGACCGTCGTCGGCGGCTTCTCCGGGGAAGGCTCGGGCTCCTGCGCCTTCTTGACGGCCTTCTGCAACTCTGGCGGCGTTGGCGCCGGCGGCCGTTTGGAGCCCAGCGTAATCACTTCAACGTCGGGAGGCCGAACGTGCGGCTTGGCCGGCTCGCCGGGAATGACGATATACAGCACTTTCTCGGTAGTCGCCGCCGTCGTAGTAGTACTAGTTTCACCGCCGTCACCGCTTCCGACCTCAGTGGTGGTACTAGGCTGCTCGATCACGGGATTCATGGCGCTGGACTTGTAGTTGCAGTAGGGCGTCCCGCCACCTTTGCCGTCGACGGCGACGCAGCAGCATATCTGGCGGCCGTCGTCCAACGCGTCGCACTGGGGGTTGGCCAGCTTCTTGCCGGCGAACAGCTCCAGACACTTCTTGTAGATTTCGCTCGGCTGCTTCTGCTTATCTCTCGGTGGCCGGACGCTGCAACCACTTTCGGCTGGCCCTTCGTCGCCGTCGTCTACAGCGTTGTAGCAGAAGGCCATCCCTCCTCTGTCGTCCTTTCTGCAACCGTCTTCCTTCAGGTACGACGTCGGCCTTGACCTGCCCTTCTTGTCGGTCGCCATGCACAACGGCTGTTCTCGCTTGCCTTCCGACGTCTGCAGAGCCTTGATCATGCGATCCATTGGATCCACCTTGCTGTTGCAGCCGTTGCCTTGGCAGCAGCACACGAAGGCGGCGGTCCGCGACTCGTCCATCGATTTGGCCCGTTTGCAGAGCACCGTTCCCTTAGGCTTGAACTTGTTGTTGGCCACTTCGACCTCGAACTCCGAGGAGCAGGTGAGCAGCGTGCCCTTCATGAGGATATTGCCGCAGTCGTAGTAGCTCTCGTTTGGCGCTCGGCCCCCGGCGGCTTGATTCTGGTCGGCCGGCCCAGTGGGCAGCTGGTAGTAGGCGATGCAGTAGTCGGCGAAGCCAGCGATCGAATCCTCTGCAGCGCATGCGCCGAGGGCCTTGTTGCCGCCGAATCCCTTCATGCACTGGTGCTCTTCCTTCGCCTCGACCGACGTCGACGCCGACGCCAGCACCAACAGCAGCAGCAGCGCCACTTGACGGCTGGCACGGCGAAGCGACGACTCTTCGAATTCTCCAAGCATGGCTTCAGTTGGCGACTAGTTGCAGTGAGATAAAACTAGTAGATTTCAAACAATAATTTAGTTAGAAGTTGATCTGGCATGAACTGGATCTAGCTAGTCATAAATAGGTTAGTCTGGCGCAAATGTCTTTCAAATGCAATTTTTGTCTTGCGCCTGCGCCTTCGGGACGCTGAGAATCATTCTTTGGGCGCCGACCATTTATGATTCCACTCCTGCCATCGCGTGACGACGAGCAGAGAGCGTTATGTGTAGTAGACTAAAGGTAGCTTGAAGCGAATAATCTTGAACTGTGATCCAGTGACACAAGACACACACATAACACATACACATTCTATTTGTCCCAGAAACTATATCTGTCTCGTCCGACGCAATCGTGTATCGACGATAGAACTTATGTACCTAATTACCTACCCGGTACGGTATATATGTTAAAGTGACAACCCGAGTTCAGGGAGAACCCGAGTACTCGGGTTCTCCCTGGTTATTTAGTGAAAACCTGAGTACTCGGGTTCTCACTGATGGAGTTAGTGACAACCCGAGTAGAGTGGCCGACAAGCTGCGTACGACCGAGG
Source organism: Linhomoeus sp. GSCO2_2 (assembly GCA_030248115.1). NCBI lineage: Eukaryota > Metazoa > Nematoda > Chromadorea > Monhysterida > Linhomoeidae > Linhomoeus > Linhomoeus sp. GSCO2_2. The sequence continues at coordinate 124,683 of JASAMZ010006311.1, read as the reverse complement.
GCGCGCGCGTGAGGCCGATGAAACTGTAAGGGGCGGCCCCTCCAAACCGCGCAATCTCTGGTTGGCGAGGCACAGTCGGCCTGAGCAGGAGGGGAATTAGATGGAGGAGTGTTCATACTATTTAACGTTTGCACTAAAACTCGGCCGGCGTCGCGCCTGGCGGGTCGAAAACTGAGGCTTAGCGCGACCACCAACTTCAGGGCGCGCTCCGCGCGCCCTGAAGTCGGTCACCGGTCGCGTTAAGCCTAAGCTTCGACCCGCCAGACTGCGACGCCGACTGACTCTTGTGCACTGTGGGCGCAGGGCGAGCCTAAGCATAGCCTGAATTCAAAGGAATATACAGCTGTCAAAGACACATAGGTAATCCTAATGTCAACCGGACTTCCTCAATTATATTGCAAATGCTTTCCCCAAATTAAAAGCTGCTATAGCAGATTGAAAACGGCGATTATTTGTCCACTATGTAATTGGTAAGTTTCATTGTACTGCGCGGGCGCCCTCGGTCGAGCGCGCCCTGCCCCCACCACCTCTCTACTCGGGTTTTCACCAACTGCATCAGTGAGAACCCGAGTACTCGGGTTCTCCCTGAACTCGGGTTCTCCCCGTGACATATACATACGATGTCACTACATGGACGTATTCGAAAGTGAAGTTCAGAATATCTAACCGGCATGCGTGTCAAGAGAGGGCTTCTGAGGCCGGAATTCTGTCGGACATAGCGACGGTCGCATGGTAGAACAGGGAGAAGGGTCCGACAGCACGTCACTTAGGAGCAGAGGCGACGCTCAGATCACAGCGTTCGCGAGTTACAAGAGCATGGCCACACAAGAGCTGTCTCACTCCGAATTATCACCTTCTTCTTCTTTCTCTTCCTCTTCTGGTTCCGGCTCCGGCTCTTCCTCTTCTTCGGAGAGTTGTTCCTCCGCGTCCGGCTCCTGCTCTTCTGGTTCCTCTTGGTCGACCTTTCCTTTTTCGACGGCCGAGGCAGCTTCGGGATCTTTCCGCGTCCCTTTGCGGTTCCTGTTGAGCAGCAGCAGCACAAGGCCGATGCCGATGACTGCGAGGATGAGAAGGAGGACGCCGATGATGATTCCCCACAGCAGAAGGTTGCTGCCGCCCTCTGTGGTCGCAGCCGGCAGGACCGTCGTCGGCGGCTTCTCCGGGGAAGGCTCGGGCTCCTGCGCCTTCTTGACGGCCTTCTGCAACTCTGGCGGCGTTGGCGCCGGCGGCCGTTTGGAGCCCAGCGTAATCACTTCAACGTCGGGAGGCCGAACGTGCGGCTTGGCCGGCTCGCCGGGAATGACGATATACAGCACTTTCTCGGTAGTCGCCGCCGTCGTAGTAGTACTAGTTTCACCGCCGTCACCGCTTCCGACCTCAGTGGTGGTACTAGGCTGCTCGATCACGGGATTCATGGCGCTGGACTTGTAGTTGCAGTAGGGCGTCCCGCCACCTTTGCCGTCGACGGCGACGCAGCAGCATATCTGGCGGCCGTCGTCCAACGCGTCGCACTGGGGGTTGGCCAGCTTCTTGCCGGCGAACAGCTCCTGACACTTCTTGTAGATTTCGCTCGGCTGCTTCTGCTTATCTCTCGGTGGCCGGACGCTGCAACCACTTTCGGCTGGCCCTTCGTCGCCGTCGTCTACAGCGTTGTAGCAGAAGGCCATCCCTCCTCTGTCGTCCTTTCTGCAACCGCCTTCCTTCAGGTACGACGTCGGCCTTGACCTGCCCTTCTTGTCGGTCGCCATGCACAACGGCTGTTCTCGCTTGCCTTCCGACGTCTGCAGAGCCTTGATCATGCGATCCATTGGATCCACCTTGCTGTTGCAGCCGTTGCCTTGGCAGCAGCACACGAAGGCGGCAGTCCGCGACTCGTCCATCGATTTGGCCCGTTTGCAGAGCACCGTTCCCTTAGGCTTGAACTTGTTGTTGGCCACTTCGACCTCGAACTCCGAGGAGCAGGTGAGCAGCGTGCCCTTCATGAGGATATTGCCGCAGTCGTAGTAGCTCTCGTTTGGCGCTCGGCCCCCGGCGGCTTGATTCTGGTCGGCCGGCCCAGTGGGCAGCTGGTAGTAGGCGATGCAGTAGTCGGCGAAGCCAGCGATCGAATCCTCTGCAGCGCATGCGCCGAGGGCCTTGTTGCCGCCGAATCCCTTCATGCACTGGTGCTCTTCCTTCGCCTCGACCGACGTCGACGCCGACGCCAGCACCAACAGCAGCAGCAGCGCCACTTGACGGCTGGCACGGCGAAGCGACGACTCTTCGAATTCTCCAAGCATGGCTTCAGTTGGCGGCTAGTTGCAGTGAGATAAAACTAGTAGATTTCAAACAATAATTTAGTTAGAAGTTGATCTGGCATGAACTGGATCTAGCTAGTCATAAATAGGTTAGTCTGGCGCAAATGTCTTTCAAATGCAATTTTTGTCTTGCGGGATTAGTTACGGTAGCTGTGTGCCTGTGTGTTGAATGGATACATTCTTTACATTTTGTTTCAAATTTGCAGCCTAGATTTGCATATATAAAGTAGCTCGTATGACTAACACTGCTGAAGGGAGGAAGCAAAACCAAAGTTTTGAGTTGGACGTTCGCATTGCTCGTAGAGCTAGAATTTTGCCGATTTCTGTGCAATAGTTTGTCGGTGCGCGGGCCCTTCTTGTCGTCGTCGTCTGCTGTCGTCATGATTCGACAAGACGTTCCCTCGTCTTCTGGAATGAGTGAGCAAGCTTTCTGTTCGGATCTTTCCGAAGAAAGGTGCATTTATTTGTCCCTGCAGATCTCGTTGGCGCAGGCGGCGCGCCGCAGGGCGACTACCTTGCCGGTCTGGCTGCGCACTCGCAGCAGCAGCAGCAGTCGACGTCGTCGGCGTCCGCGGTGAAGGCGGCGGACGTTCGCCATTTGCTCAGGGACCGCCTGGCCCTGCTGAGTGGCGGTCGCGACCGCAGAGGTCGTCCTCTCATCACCTTTCCGGCGCGCCCCAACGCCGAGAAGACGCCCATCGACGACTTGCGCATGGTGCTGCTCTACCTGAACACCATTCCGAGGTCGCGAGAAATCCTTGCTTGCGCTTTCTCCGGTTTGGTCTTGGAGACAACGCTATCAATCCGGAATTCTTTTTCAGCGACGAAACAAAAGAGCTGGGCTTCGTGGTGCTAATTGACATGCGACAGCGCATGACCTGGAACGCTGTCAAGCCGATACTCAAGACGCTTCAGGTTCGTTTGTTGACAAACGGTTAGGTGAGATTGAACAAGTGATCTGTCAAGATAAACGTGGATTGCTTCATTCAGGATTTCTTCCCTGGTATTGTCCACGCCGTGTACGTGATCAAACCGAACGACTTCTGGGAGAAGCAAAAGGCCAGCATGGCGAGCGGCAAATACAAATTTGACGTGAGCGCTTTTGCACTTCGAGTCTTCATTTCTTTTGCGTGTTACGCTTCCGTGTGTCGTTGCAGGTGCAAGTGGTGTCCGTGTCAAATCTCGCCAAGTACATCGACGCTAGTCAGCTGACGACGGAGTTCGACGGCCACCTGCTTTACGACCATGACGAGTGGCTGGAGTTGCGCCTGGTCAGTTTACAGTGACATTCGATTGCGCCGTCTTTCTGTTACGTCTTCTGCCAGCGTGCAGAGCTTGCGCTCCTTTATCGCTGATTAGAGAAGCGCTAGTCGGGGGTTGTGCTGCCACTGCCATCGTGGTCTGAAGACGACCCAGTGCCCGGCACACATGTCTCATTCCTTCTCTCGTCTTCTGTCTTCTGCCGTTGTGTTGTTCCGGTCTCTTTTCGGCCCGCTTGGGGTTCCTTCCGTCCCGCTCATCTCATCCTCGTGGTCGGCGATGGCGCGCGCTGCTTGAATTCGGGAGGGAGCCGTCGGCGCCGAGAATGGAATGGAGTCGGCTTGGCGCGTCTCGGGAAGCCTATTCCCTTCTCCCTCCCTACCCTGTTTAGTCGGCTTGAGACCGGCTGCCTCGCACCCTCCCTCTTTCTCTTTCCTCCCACCGAGCGCTGCCCTGGATGGCCCCTTTGGAGTATTGAGCGCGCCCCATTCGTCATCGATGCCTCGCAAACGACCAGTCTTCGTCTCGGCGCGTGCGCCCCTCTGTTTGGCCTCTTGGCCAAAAGTTGGCCCCCGAATACTATATCACATCGCGTTTTGTACCTTGCGCAGTCAATTGGCTACCCTTGTTCTAGGCTCTGGAAGACTTGATCTGGCGCTGTGTGGACGTCATGAGCGCCTTCGGCGCCATACGCGAAGAGCTGGAGAACGGGCAGCTGCCAGTCGACGTGGACAGTGCGCAGGCGGCCCTGCTGAGCATGAAGCAGCTGCGAGAAAAGCTGACACGCGCCCCCGTCGACAGACTTCACGCCGAAGGGATGGAGGTTTGGTCGACTACTCTGTCCAGTTCGTCAAAGGTTGGCGCGCTTTTTGGCAACTGACGCCTTTCCTTCATGCAGCTGATGCACAAGTTAACGGGCGGCGACGGTGGCTCGCAGAGTGGCGGCGGCGTCGACTCCGACTATGGATCCGGAGGGAGAGACTCGCAGCTCAATCCCGACTTCTGCGCCGCCGCGCCGCATGTGGCGGCGCTTTTGGAGCGAATGGTCGACAGTCGGCAGGAGCTGCTCGCCAAGTGGCAGACGCGCCGCGTGCAAATGGACCAGTGCTACCAGTTGAAGCTGTTTGAAAGCGACGCCGACAAGGTTGGTCTTCCTTTCTGTTCAACCGAAGGTTATGGAGCGAATACACACTCGATAATCGACTAGAGAGCGCGGCCGCTAGAATTGGACAACAACGAGTTGTTGGTCGAGAGGGTAGTGGCGACGGTGATCGTGGTGGCGTTGCTTCTTTTTCCGTCGACGGGCAGCAACAGCGCCGCGTTGGTCGCCTTTCCCAGTAGAACGGAGTTGGGACAGCAGGCGCCGCCGCCGCTGACGCTTCTCAACGAGTTGAAGTGAAGACAGCCGTCCGTGGAACGCTTGTGCATGCCCCCTATGGTCGAGCGGACGTGTCTGTTGACGGTAGGCGAAGAGTTGCCTCTGAGACGATAGACGTCGTCCAATAGGAGCTGCTGTCGCGTCGTCTGCTTCTGCTGGCGCCGTCGATTCGTCTTGGCGTAGGCCTCCGTCAACGACCGATTCAGATAGGCGTAGAAGATGGGGTTCACCTGAAGGGATCGATGGTGGGTATTGTCCCATGCGTGCGCTATTTCGAACGGCGAGGACTTACTGCGCTGTTGATATAGGGCAGCGTGTAGATGGTAGTGGCGACGGTTGGCAGAAGAAGCGCCATGTATTCCGGCATCAAGCGGAAGGTGGTGCTCAGTTGAATCCAGACTTGCAAGAGCCAGTAGGGCGCCCAGCACACGAAGTAGAACACGATGACCAGCGCCACGTTTCTCGTCACCTTCAAAGAACCACGTTACGTTGCGCGGTTGCGGGCACTCTCAGCGGCCGAGAGAGGCGCCAACGAACCTTTTGTCGAACGCGACTTCGGCGCTGGGTCAAACGGTGCTGTTCGTTCAGCCTCATCAGCATGTGCGCGTAGAAGAAGCAGATCAGCACCGTGGGTACGACGAAGTAGGCCAGAAACATGAACGTCGTGTAGTAGAAGATGAAAGTCAGTGTCGGCGGAGTCCTTCCCTTTGCCGCTTGCGGCAGTGTCGAGGTTGCGATCGTGAGAGTGAATCCGCTAGCGTTGGCCATCATCTCGAATAATGCATTTTGCTGGTCGGACGCAGCTCTGTCTCTTTCGTTGTGGTGAGAGTTGTCTCCGAAGTTGAGCAGGCACAGGTGACTAATACAGCCGTTCTCGTCATCGCTGTAGTCGTTGGAGGGACAGGGAGCGCTCACTACCTCGGCGCAGTAGAAAATCGGTAGTAAGGAAATGATTGCTAGGGTCAGTACGATGGCCAGAATCTGTAGAGCTTTCTGAAATTGAAGTTTTACGTTGCAAAGATCTGTAGCGTTGAGTATCTGAAACGAGCATCATCCTTACTCGGAGCGTCCGAAGTCGGTCGGAGCTAGTGGGATGACAGATGGCCAGGTAGCGGTCGGCGCTGAGGATGACCAGCAGGTAGACGCTGAGTGACTTGTTGAGTCCGTCGGCGCCGTAGCTCAGCTTGCAGAGTAGCGTACCGAAGGGCCAGTCGGTGTACTGGAGGAAGTAGATGGTGAAGACGCCCATGGCCAGGAAGGCGAGGTCCACCATGCTCAGGGCCAGCACGTAGACGTAGACGTGGAACAGGAGGTGGCGAGCGGTGACGGCAATGCGCGCGATCATCAGCGTCACGCTGCCGTTGCCCAGCGTCCCCAGCACGACGCAGGCGCTGTAGACCAGTTTCAGCAAAACCTGGTAGAAATTGTCCGATGTGAAACTCCCGCCTGGGTAGTCGCCCGATTCTGGGTAGTCGGTTGAGTTGGCTTCGTTCAATCCGCCTGCCGTCATTGTAGTAGCTAAGTCGACACTTCACTTCTTCGATGGGAAGGTTGGTGTGAAAGGGTTGAGAGGGTCTCTGGGATGATGTCGTCGCTTGAGTGCTAGAAGTCGTCTATTCATTGACGTGTGAGACGCTCGGCGGTTTCATGGGACAGTCGGCAGTTTTATTGTCGATTTCCATTAGTTAGAAGCGGCGACTCTTTCCTTACTACCGTTTTGGGCTAAATATATGTTAGGGCGAATTCTTGGCAGCCGACCACCAGCCGATTTCCACTTTCCAGAGTGCGACTGCTGCGCGCTCGTTGATAGTGAGTGGTGGGCGGGTTTCTGCTGGGAAGTTTATTGCTTCTGCGTCGTCCTTGGAGAGCAACCGAGGAGCGAGAACCTAATTGAGTGGAGCGGGTTGATTAGTTTTCCTCGCCGACGGCTTGACGTCGGCGCTTCTTGCGCTGCGAAGCCGCTTTGTTCTTCGCGTCGGTTTCCGCTGGTCAATTTTCGTGATTGGTCAATATTGGCGCTATGGCTCTCGGAGGAGCCTTATCGAGGGCGACCGCAGACGGAAGTGGCTTATCAGCCGACGAGACAGAAGCCAGCGTCGGAGGCCTTCTTTTCCTCGCCTCGAGGATAAGCCGTGGGTATTAGTGGGATGGCGACTGTTGTTCGTCCGTCGCGCGCGTCGTCGCCAGTCGCGAGAATGCACCCGCCCTTCCGTTGTGAGGGAAAGGGCGTCGCCTGCGGGGAAACCCGCTAAGTAGGAATTACCATTGCAAACGAAGACCGATTGGCGCCCGTTTCCTTGGCCGCCTGGCACATCAAGAACCGGTCTGCCTAATTCGTCTTGACAGAAATAGACAGTCGATGCCGCAGTCGTTTTTCCTATCTCTGGGGTCAGCCAACGCGCACTTGACCGAAGCGGACGAAAACACAAATCGCAGCGGGACGCACTGTGGTGTTTCGATTTGTGAGTAGCTGTTCTACATTTCAGATGTTCCACTGGCTTCGGCAGCACGTGGAGCTCTTCCTCAGCAAGTACGCCGACATCGGCGACTCCTACGAGTCGGCCAGACACGTGCTGGCCGACCACGAGAGCTTCACAACCGCCGCCAAGGTGACTATGCGCTTTATGCTTCCCTTCTTGCGTCTGCTGCATAGAAAATGATTTTCCGTCGCAGAGCACTGAGGTCAGCGTGGAGAACATCGTGGCTGTGGCCCACCGCCTGACGGAGGGCGGAGGCAGCGCCGGCGGCGGCGGAGTGCAGCAGGTGGCTGCTCGGCTGGAGCAGGACTGGCAGCTCTTCATGAGGGCGCTGGAGGCGCGCAGCGCCGTCCTCCACCTCTCGGTCGGCTTCCACTACAAGGCGCTTCAGGTGCATTCCCTTCATTCCTTGAATGGTGGACATACGCTCGACACTTTTCCTGCTTGTTCCCGTCTCAGTATCTGGGCAAGTCGGAGGAGTGGCTGTCGGAGTGCGGCGTCTCGAGGCCGGCCGACGGGTCGAGAGCCGTCGGCGACTTGGAGTCGGCCATACATCAACACCAGCTCATTATGGACACCGTCACGCAGAGCTACTCGGAGGTTTGCGTTGCGTTCGTGCGTGTTGTGGTGCTAATCATGTGACTAACATTATGCTGCGCTGACCGAATACTAACCGGAACGGATGGTTGGGTTGTCTTGTCTTTGGCTTGGTTGCCTGCTCCTCTCTAACTCGTACCTAGTGTTGCGAAGGCAATTGGCAAGTGGCGTCGTTTATTGGCCAGGGTCAGATAACCGCGCCGACTGCTTGCGGAGAGTAGCGTAGCGCGCAATGGTGAACGGGAGTGTAAGATTAGTCGAGAGCGGCGCGAGCGGCCGAATCTAGCTGCCAGAAGCAGTTGTTAGGTCGGTGTCTGAGCAGTGAGTAAGCAGAGGCGGCCAGAAAAGAGGGCGGCGCCACTGCGCTTCGGTTGGGCCCATTCTGCCGCTGGAATGGACAAATGCGAATGAGGACGAGGGGGGGGGGGGCGGTGTAACTCTTGGAAAGTGTGGCCTTTTACATTTCTTTAGGTGGCTCGAGTGTTCGCTCAGGTAATCTCCCATGGAGAGAAGTGTTTGGCGTAGTTCCTGAGCAGCGTTCTTGCGTTCGCCTTTCCGTTCCATGAAATGGCTTTTTTCACCTCGGTCCTCTTTCTTCGCTAGCTAGAGAAGCTGAAGTTTGCGCTATCGTTTTCGTAAGACCGAATAACGTTGTCGGCCGAATGGCACCTTCTTCAGTACCTACAGGCTTCTCTTTTTCCCCCCATTAGGTCCATCAGTGCAGCAAGAAGCTGCTCTTCCACCTCGACGTCTTGGTGCGCCTCTGCGTCGGCGCCGACAGCGACGACGTCGGCGGCGAGAGCGGCGGCCGACGCCCACTGTTCGGCGCCTCCTCGCAGAGCTCTCTCCTCTCGGCGTCGACCCACGCCGTTCGTTCCTTTGTCGTTTGCGTTTGTTTGGGTGGACGCTTCGGCTTTTGTGTTGTGCCGCGTGGACGTTTGCTGCACCTGGCTTGGTTTTGTTGTGTGCGGTGTTGCGTTCTCTACCTCACTTTGCTCAATGACGCCTCGCTTTCGGTTCCAATCGCTCGAGATGTGTCCTTTGTAGGCTCTCAACGACGGCAAGGCCCTTCTACGCACCCTGAAGAGTCCGCCGCCGCTGGAGGTGGCCAAGTTGTCGTCGTCGACGTCTGGCGCCTCCTCTCCGCCTGTCACTCCCGACTACACCGTGGGGGCCAACCATGTGCTGGAGGTGATTCACGAGTTGCTGGCGCGCCAGCGACAGATCGAGCAGCGCTGGCAGACCCGTCGCGTTCGTCTCCACCAGCGGCTGGCGCTGCTGCTCTTCGAGAAGGACGTTCGGCAGGTAGTAGAGGAAACTTTTTTGCAGGTGTTCGAACGGTGTACCATTTGAGTACCATTTCCTTCTTTCCCTTGGCAGGTCCTGGAATGGCTGGACAACCACGGCGAGCTCTTCCTCCGCAAGAACACCGGGATCGGGCGGACGCTTCCCCGTGCGAAGGCGCTGCAGAAGTCGCAGCAGCACTTCGAGTGCGTGGCCAAGAACACCTACACCAACGCCGAGAAGCTGCTGGCCGCCGCCGAGGAGCTGGGCGGCACCGGCGAGTGCCAACCCGAGGAAGTGTACGGAGTAGCGGAGCAGCTCCAAAGACGCATCTCCTCCTTCGCCAAGCTCGTCTCCGCCAGGCGCAATCTCATCAACCTCTCCGTCCTCCTGCACACACACTACAAGGAGGTGAGGCGTTGACTTGAGAAGTGGAGTCTGCTAAACCGCTTACGTGTGCGTGGAAACCAAACAATTGCATGGCCGTACTCTTCCCCTCTCTTCTCAGATCATGAATTGGTACGACGAGGTGGAGAAGGACGCCGCCGGCTGCGAGGTCGTGGGCGCCGACATGTCGGAGTGCGACCGCCAGCTGGAGAGCTGGATGCAACGCAACGAGGCGACCATACAGGCGCACGCGACGGTCATCAGCGAGGGCCAGCAGCTGGTCTCGCTCCTGCGACAGCAGCAGGCGGCCGAGTCCTGCGACAACTCCGACAGCATCGGCTGCGTCGAGGCCATGCTAGGTACGCCGATGCCCCCCTATGGCGCTTCTACTAGGCGCGCTTGCTTCTTGATTGCTCCGATAACGAGAGAAGTCGTTCAGGCGACGTGGAGCGCCGTCAGACGCGTCTGAACGAGAGCTGGCAGCGCCAGCGGCTGGCCCTGCAGCTGGGGGCGCGCTTCCGCCTCTTCGAGCAGGACTGCCAAACGGTGCAGACGCAGCTGAAGGGCTGGCGAGAGGACATGCGACAGATGAACGCCACTCTGACGCCGGGCCAGGCGGAAAAGGTGCTTCCCCTCCACCAGGAGAACACGGGACAAGTCCACGCGGCCATGGACGAACTCATGAGAGCCGCGCAGGAGATCGTGCAGGCCGGTGGAATTTTCGACGAGTTTCCTCTTTGCGTTGTTGGGTGTGCGTGAGACTCCTTTGAACTTGCGAAGCGGGCGGAATGACTACGCCAACTTTCGCAGTTCCCCCGCCGAGAGTCGGTGAATCAGACGCGGGCGCTAAGGAGGCGTGTCGCTTGCAGGTTCTGGAGAACAGCGGCCTGAATCTGCGCACTGGGGCGGGGGATAGCGGCCGCCCAGTTCTCGACGGCGTCTTTGCGCTCATCGACTCGGTGAAGAAGCACGAGAAGGAGATCATGAATAGGGCGCAGGAGACGGGACGGCGCCTCGAGCAGGCCATGCAGCTCAGCCGACTGCAGACGCTGGCCAATCAGGTACTGTCTCTGACTAGGCTGCTTGCAGAAACTTGCAATCATAGCTTCTTAGTATGTCGGTGATACTTCTAAGGTCATCAACTGGATGGTGAGCGAGGAGCGCGTTCTCAATAGCTCTCTCTTCATGCCCTCATCCTATGACGAGGCTGTGCAGGCGCAGGAGGATCACAGGGCCTTCCAGGCTGCCGTCGAGGTAATTAGAGGGCCTTTACCCTTACCTGCCGCTTTCATAATAGAGGGTGACTAATAGCTGGCTAGCTAGTAAAAGCATGCGTCATCATCGTCACGTTTGAGCTCCAAGGCAAGGCGTGAAGGAATGTCTTTCAGAAGGTGAACGACAACGCGATAGACCTGCAAGAGAAGGCGGAACAGATGCTGGCGGCCGAGCACTACGCGCCCGAGAAGATCCGATCGCTAGCGGAAGACGTCCTCAGTCGCTGGCGACATCTCGTGGCGCTCACGGAGGACCGCTACAAGTTGCTGACGGCCGCTTCCACCTACTACAAGACCTTGGACCAGGTATGTACCTAGGTAGCTGTTCGTCTGTGTCTACACTTGCGACAAGTTGCTGCTCGATCTATGCTGGAAGGTGATACGGTGCGCCTGCTTAGTTCCTTCACAAGCTGCCGTTTGCAGGTGTTCCCGGTGCTGGACAACCTCCAACAGGACTACAAGCAGTCGAAGGACTGCTGCGCCACCTTCAGCGTGGACCAGTGCGATCTCAGGCCTTCCTCCTCCTCCTCTTCGCTGCTTCAGCCGCCTCAGACGGCGCCCTCTCCAGTCAACCTGCAGCAGCAGAGCGACAAAGTCTTCTACGTGTCCCAGCTGGTCACCAAGCACAACGAAAACAAGGAGAAGTTCCTAAGGGTGAGCTGACTGACGACGCGTCACTACAATGTTACCTCTACCTACTCCCCGCACGCGCGTCTTGCAGGGCTGCACCTACGCGCGCAAGAACAGTGAGCTCTTCCTCAAGTACATGCGTCGGACCTGGGGCGCGGCGAAGGCGTCGGCCGGCGGCGTCAGTCTGGCCGAGAGCCAGTATCGACAGGTGGAGGCGAGAGTGCTGGCCGTCTGGGAAGAGCTGCGCCAGAGGGAGAACCAGATCCTCCAACTGTGGCACGTCAAGAAGCTCCAATTGGAAGAGTGCCAGAAGTTCGTCCTGCTCGAAGCCAGCGCCAAGCAGGTGGCGACGACAGCGGAAACTGCGACGTCTTTGGAACTACACGCAGTCGTCTTCTCTTCAGGTGCTCGAGTGGCTGCACGACGATGCCGAGCGCTACCTCTCCGTCCAACGACAGTTGTCGAGCCGCGAGGAGGTCACCCGCTGCCTGGAGGAGCACTTCCAGTTCAAAGTCCGCGCCAAGGTACTGTACTCATACTGATGGAGCCGACGACAGCGGATCTTACAGCGCAGCTGTCTATCTTCATTATGCTCGTGATGCAGGAGCAACGGGAAAAGGTCAAGATCTTCCTCGGACTGGCGAAGCAGATCGTCAGCGCCGCCGTCGTACCCGCCGCCGGCTCTTCGGGCAGTCACGCGCACACGAAGGACATCCAGGAGTGGATCGGCGTCATCGAGTCCCGATATGAGGACTTCTCTCAGCGCATGTTCAAACTGGAGAAGAGGCTCCAGGAGGCCTTGGGAAGACAGCAGCCGGCCAGACAGGTGCCCAAGCATAAATTCTGAAATAATCTTGAGGCAACTGCGCGCGCAGTTTTCCAACTTTCGTCGGACTTAACTCTGTAACCTTGATTCCTCCCAGGTGTCTTCGTCGTCGGCGCAAGGCGGTCCCGACCTGGCGCTGGATCGGCAGAGCGACCCCAACCTGGAGGAGAAGATCCAGACGGCGGCGGCGGCCAAGAGCAAGGCGGATGAAGAGCGACTGCGCCACGACAAGAAGCGAGAGTGCGTCGCCGCCTTCCGTGTTGCTTGTCGCGAAGCAGCAAGCAGCGCAGTCGTCACCGTCGTTGCAGCTTCATTATGGAGGAGCTGATCCGCACGGAGAAGAGCTACGTAAAGGACCTGGCCGACTGTATCGAGCAGTACCTGGAGGAGTGTCGCGCCAACCCACTGGAGATGCCGGCCTCCATTCGGCAGAAGGAGGACGTCGTGTTCGCCAACATCGAAGACATCTACAAGTTCCACAAGGGGTGCGCTGTGAAGACTTGCTTCACAGATGCGTTGTCAATGATTCAACACGTGCACCGTCGGCTCCTCTTAGGACCTTCCTGGAGGAGCTGGAGCGCTTCGAGAACTTCTCGGAGGACGTCGGCTACCGCTTCGTCAACTGGGCCGAGAGCTTCCGAGAAGTCTACGTGCCCTACTGCAAGAACAAGAACCTCTCCAATCACCTCATTGCGCTCCCAGAAGCCGTCAAGTACTTCTCGGTACGCGTACATGTGCGTCGTCGTCGTTGCGCTTTCCAGTCATGTTGAGCACTTGCCGTCTTTGCAGGACGTGCAACAGCGCAAGAACCTCTCCACCACGCTGCAGTCCTACCTGATCAAGCCCGTACAGAGGATCACCAAGTACCAGCTGCTGCTCAAGCAGTTCCTCGACTGCTGCGACCACGGAATGGACATGATCAGCGTGAGTGCACATTTCCAGAGACTCGCTAGTGGTTGCCACGAACTAATAGTAGCAGTACCCTCAACCACTTGTTTGCAGGAGGCGATCAGCGTGATGGAGGACGTCCCCAAGAGGGCCAACGACATCATCCACCTCTCGATGCTCGAAGGCTGCTCGGTGCGTCGCCGTCGTCACGCGCGAGGACGCCACAATACTTCTCTTCTGCGCACCTCCATCTCTGTTCTCTGCAGGACGTGGTGGACCGTCTGGGCGAGTTGCTTCGTCAGGACGCCTTCACCGTCTGGGACCCCAAGCAGCTGATCAAGAAGGGCAAGGAGCGCCAGGTCTTCCTCTTCGACCTCTGCGTCGTCTTCTCCAAGAAGGTCGCGCTGGAGGGCGCCAGGGCCGGACCGAAGTTCAAATACGTCTACAAGTACCGACTCATGGTATGTCTGTCTTCTGTGATTTGGAGAGAATTAGATTTGATTAGATTTACTGTGTGGCAGTGATTAGGATGGAAGATAATTGGAACATCGCGCAAACGACTAGCCGAGGCTGTCAGTTTTCGATGATTTCGTGACGCCAGCCGATATTTGCGTCTTATTGGCGCAGCGATTTGGCACGCTCCTCCTCTTGCCTTCATCCATAAGTAATGGGGTAGTTAGTGGTGTCTCCCTCTTTCAGTTGTCAGAGATCAGCGTGACGGAGCACGTGGAGGGTGACGAGTGCAAGTTCGCCCTGTGGACTGGCGACGTCCCGAACAGCGACTTCCGCACCACCATGCGCGCCGCCGACCACGGCAGGAAGGTCGACTGGGTCAAGCACATACGCGCTCTCATTCAGGACAGGGTGCTTCGATTTAGTGGGTTTTCACTTCTTGTGTTTGGTTTGAATAGCCGGCTTCTGTGGTTCTCATCGGTCGCTTCTTGTCTTCCAGACAGACCTCATCTGCCGCCCAAGATGCGCCATTCCTCCGCGATGTCGGACAAGTCCAGGTGAAGCTTCAAGATCAAAGCTGCGACTCGCCGTTTTGACCTGTCATGAACTTCTATGCGTGTTCAGCGCTGGCGGCAGCTCGCAGACGGGCGGCCGACAGGGCGCCGAGAGTCAGGCGAGTCGGAACAGCGGCGGGGGCGTGACGGCCAATCGCGACTCGACCATTTCTTTTACGTCTTCTGCCTCAAGCGACCACGACGCCTCCTCCAACGCTGTGAGGGAGCAGAGTGTGCTCTCTGCTTGTGGAAGGCCGATTATAAGCGCGCCACTCTTCCCGCTTCCTTCAGCAGCCCCGGTGCGACTTCGTCGTAGCAGTATCCGACTACAGTCCGTCGGCGGCGCAGTCCTCCACCCATCTGACGGTCTACCGCGGCCAGCGCCTAGACGTCGTGGGCGCAGCGGCGGACGGCGACGTCGATTGCCTCGCAGTTCGGCTGGTCGATGGCCAGGGACGCTGTCGGCAGGGACTCGTCCCTCTGACCGTCGTCCGCGGAGGAGAAGGTGGGCGCACACGCCACTACTGAGCAGAGGACGCGAACAGCCAATCAAGCCGTCGCCGTCGTCGTCGTCGCGTGACGCCACTGCTCCGCCCGTCTGGGGACGTTCGATAAGCCGCCCCTTTTCGGTGTCTCGGCTCGGCTTCCTCCATCCCTCTGTTTGCGCAACCCAGCCAGCCGGCTCGTTCTCTCTCTTTCTCAGTGGCCATTTGTTTAGTTAGGAATTGGTGCCGTCTTTTGCCGGCCGTGGGAAGCGGGAAAGTGTGAAAAGAAGCAAGCGACGGGTGAGCTCCTCGATCTGATCGCGTGTGAGGAGCCCGTGCGCGTGAATGGCGCAGCGGTCGGGCGCTTGCGCCTTCTCAAGGAAGCCGGACGAGCCTTCAGTTGGCTGCCGGGCGCTTCTCCGCCTTTGCCGCCGCCTCCACTTCTTATTTAATTGAATTCCGCCCCAACCGACGACCCACTCTGGCGTTCCCAGCTTCTTCTCATCCCTCCTGCTGCGGCCGTTTGCCTACTTGTATCCACGGCGGCGGCGCTGTCTTCAGCCGGCCACTTTTTGCGGTTTTGTTTCTCTCGACGAAAATCTGCTGTAGACGAAAGCGGTCGGTGCCAGTAGGGCGCACATGTGTTAATACTCGCTCAGGAGCGGGAAAGCGGAACGCACTTTCTGCTTCCATCTCTTGTTTCCGTCTGGTGATAGACCGGGTTCAAATCCAACGGCCTGAGACGTCGCAACGTCTAGGTGGTAGCGAAGCAGGTGAAACGACGGCCCGCCATCGCCATTAGAAGCTGCTGTTGCTTGCGCCTTCAGTTGCGCAGCGAAGGAGAGCCTTTTTGCTCCCCGTTTCTCTCCATGTGACGACGGTCGTGTTCTGCGTTTATGGGCCCATTCAAATGGGCCTAAAAGAGTCTGTCTGCGTCAACGGTCGAACCACCGAACCCATTTGCGTCTCCTCGGCGCTTTCTTTCTCTGTCGACGCTCCCACGTGGTGTGAACGGGTTTCGGCTACTCGTTTTCTCTGGTTCGAATGCCCCTGGTTTAGAGCTTGCCTTCTGGTTGGTCGTGTGAAATGTAAGCAGTGATTGCGTCGCAGCATTGCAATGGCGCCGATCGGCCGAATGTTACCGTACCACTTGTTTGCCCGTCTAATATTGCGGGAGTAAGCGCGCTGTTCCGAGTTGATGGAGGTGTTACAGAGGACGCTATGAAGGCCGTGGCTCCATAGATAGGGCGGGGCGAGAGGTTGCGTGGTGTGTGTGTGTGTGTGTGCTTGTGTTCTCGAGAGGCTAATTTGCCTTCTCGGTTGCTTAGCGGCCGCTCTCCATCGTTGGGCGCTGTTCGTTCACTGGCCGTTAGCCCTTGTCTCTGGACTGAGAGAGTCTCTCGCTCCCTTCCACTCTCCTTCTCCCTTTTGCCCGTCAGAGCGCTAGTCTCACTTCGAGAGTTCCATCGCCGTATGGGCCTCGCGGATACTACTGCTCGCCTGCCAACCTCTAGCTATGTATATGTACTACCTCTGTAGGCATGAGCTAGCTGCCCCCTTCTAGAGTCAGTCGGCACCTGTTGTTTTTCACTGAATTCTACAGTCGGCCGCCCTGTGTTTGATCACTGTGCGAAGAGGCCGCTACTTCTGCTCATCTGCCAGACGCCTGCCTGTAGGCGCTACTCGGCCTTAGCTCTCTTGCGTCATACAGTCTGGCTGGAGTGTGGTCGCACCTGCCTGCGTGTCACGTCACCGTCAAGTGCAGAGTCTTCTCACTACTGGAACGTTCTTTCTGGGTACACAAAGACCAGAAAAGTCCCGCTCCCCATTTAGATGGTTTCGACCTTTCATCTGTGTCAGCGTCAGGTGTCGGAGTCGCACGTGCGAAGTGGAGTGTGTGAGAGAGTGTACCTACCTACGTATCTCGATGTCAATGGGAGTCGCTGAATGGACCGCTCGCTTTCTTCTCTCGGAAGGTGTTTGCTCACTGCTTCCCCTCCTCTGCAGGCTTTCAGACATTTGCTTCTGCAAAAGTGGTATCCATCCAGTTGGTTCTGTTGAACCCATTCGGTTCGAGACTTTGTCTGTAAGGCGTGCGACCATTCGCTGTTAGAATCAATCGGTTCTTTGAGCGCCGGCCGACTGTTTCGAGAGCGGCCTGTTTAGCTCCTCCCTTGCGTTTCATTGTCGCACTGCGCGTCTCTCCGGTGGATGGGAAGGCGCTCGCCTTCGGCGGCAGCAGCAGCAACGACGACGACGACGATGGCCTCCTCGTTGAAGCGCAACGTGTCGATGCGCGACCGAATAGCCGGTCTGAAGAACCGCTGGTTCGCCCCACACCCCACTTCTTTAGCCGGTGGCAGCGGGACGGAGGACGGCGCTTTGGCCGGCGGCTCGGCAGCCGACATCAGCGGCCTCGCGGTCGACGCCAAGTCTGCTGATTCGGCCTCCAAGAGGAACAGCTTCAGGTAATATGCCCTAGATCCTCCAACGAGCGCCCCACTTGGCCCACCTACGACAGATCCATTCAACAACAGTGGTCAGGAGGGGCGTTTATTGGGGGATTTACGGTATTCTCTTGTATTATACACGCTTGCTCTTTCCGCGAGAGCTCTGGTGACTAAAGGCGGCCATCGGCACCGCTGGCTGCCCAGCAGTTACCTTGGCTCGGACTAGGGTCCAAGGTTCATTCGTTGCTTGGGCCGCCATTCCGACGGTCGTATTCGTCACAACTGGCAGCGTATTCTCGTCATGACTCGCTTCCTATATTTCTGCTATGGTTCGTTCAGGCGGTGGTTCAGCCCTTCGACTCAGTCGAGCCGTCGCGACGGCAAGCTGAGCGTTGGCGGGCCCGAGGACTGCTTCGGAGAAGGGGGTCTGAGGGCGACGGGCAGCAGCGGCGCCCTCTCCTCAGCGCAGCCGCAGCAGCAGAAGAAGGGCGGCAGCTTCTACAGCGGAAGGCTGCAGGTTGGCCCGAGAGCTCTGTTTCCCGCATTCTCAGTACCTAACCTGCTTTGGTTGGTTGTCGTTGTAACTAGCGCCAAGTACCGTAATAGTAGATGTACCGGCGGGAATGGCAATGCATGGCGTTTCTCCTTCTCGCCGTCGGCTCTATTTGGGTGGGGGAAGGGACGAAAAGGATGGGGTAGGGGAGTCGGCAGCTTAGTTTGGCCCTGAAGCTGAACGGCTCGTTCGTCAACGCAGCAGTTCGCGCAGTTTTGAAGCGACGAATACGGCCGCGTTGGAAGGGGGGAAAACGGATCCCTCCTCGGCTTTTGCCTCGCTTCCTTTCGGCCCCTACGGCGCTCTGTGTGTGTGGGATGTCCGTCTATCTTTCTGTATGCGCGCGTGTGTGTGTATGTGCGCCGGCGCTGTCATCGTCGTCTTCATCATTTCTTTCTTTTGCCCCCCTCTTCCTGCTGCCTGCCGGCGGCGGCGCTGCCGTAGAGCCTCCTATTTCCGCGGGCTGACGGGTGGCGCCGCCGCTGCTTCTGCGCCTGACGAGCCGTATTACGAAGCGACGCAAGACGACGACGCCGACGAAGAAGAAGAAGAAGGGTGGGTGATTGGTGCGCCGCCGGCGGCGTCCCTCTCGGCGAAAGAAGAAGAAGCGGAGAAGAGCGCCGACGCCGCCGCTGCGCCCATTCGGCCTTCTTGCCCTCCATGCGCTCTTCTCTTTCAGGACGTGTGGCGGCGGCGGCAGCGGCTGCGGTGGGGGCGCCCGAGTCGATATTAGGATGGGCCCCTTCTTTCTCTCTCTCTATCTCCCTCTCTTTCTCTTTCCAGCCCTATCCCTAGCTCGTGGTGCTGCCGCCAGCCGCTTCCCTCCTCTTTCACCTCTCTCACTCTCTACCCCCACTCGCCTATATTATGCGCGCCTCTCTCTAGGATTCAGGATCCTGCTGGAACATCCACCCCCCCCCCCCTTCTCGCTTGCTTCGGTTTGCGATTGGTGCTCTCTATTCGCACGTGTTGTGCAGAGCGTTTTTGTGCTGCCTGCTTCCGCCTGCGGCATGGTGGGGAAGGCAGGCTGACCGACTGTTTGCGCCGCTATGTCTGCGCCAAAGCAGTCGGCAATTCCCCCTTTTGTGTTATGATACACTGGCGCTTCTGTCTAGCTACAGCTTGTAGCTTGCCACCCGGAACTTCGTGCTTCACTCCCTGGCAGATCTCATTGAATGTGTACGTGTTTATCCTTCGTATACGGTTGTTCCTCGTTGCGGGTGAGGCTGTGCATGTGCCTTTGTCCTACCTGCGTTGGCGTCGCCTTTCGTGGTCTGCGCAACTAATTAGTTGGTCACAGAGAAGCTGCCAATCCGGCTGATTTCATTCATTGAGAAGTCAGCAGGCCCCAAGACGCTCGCTGCCTACACTGCGCAGCGTGTGTGACGTAGCGGCTCGGCGTTATGTCGCTTGATTAGCGGGCAATTAGCCGATGGGTGTCGGCGGGTTGTGTGTCTGTGTCAACAAAGCGACGTCACCCGGCGACTCAATCGAGCGTGGCAGCCGGCCGGCGCCTGCTCAGGGAATGAGAGACTAAGGGGGCGCTACGCTTGTTGTTGTTGTTGCAGTCGGAGTGTTGCCCGCCGACCGGCTGGTGCAGCACCCCTCCGCCCACTGCCGAATTGGCGGCGCAACGAAAGTTCTGGTCGACCTTCGAGCGCTCCACTTCCTGCGCGGACAGAGGAGGCGCCGGGACGCAGCAGCAACAAGCGGCGGAAGCAGAAGCAACGGCGTCGGCTGCGCAGTCGGCGCGACTAGCTTCGCAGGAGTCGCTCGTGTTTGGCGCGGCTTGCGCTTCTGCTTCGCCAACGGTGTGTGTGTTCCCCACTGTCATTCGGTTTCTGTCGCTTAGCTTCCAATGACACAGAGCGCAATAGACTTGCTGCTGTTAATTTCGAATTACCGTAGCATTCTTAACTACCGTGTCGCCCGCTTGCGGTCTCCCTTGCGTTCGGATTTCTGTCTTCCGATTCGTATTAAAATTTCTGCGAACGCCCGCGGCGTCACGCGTCTGGCCGCTACGCTGCTCGCCTTGTTTCTAGCGAAGGAGTGGTTTGTGGCTGTGGAGTAACGCGGGAAGGAAGCCCGCTGCTGCCGTCGCACCCTACTACAACCCTAATGCTTAGTCTCGGCGCTCTTCATTTTTGGAGAAGGCGCCACCGACGCCGTGTGCTCGTCAGCTCGTCTGGATTTTGATTGGACTTCGGCTCCTCCCTCCCTCCGAGCTTACCGTTTATTCAATCTTCCGCGTATGTAGGGACAACTGCGGAGAACGGCCCTTCCTTTTCTGCTGCTGCTGCTTCCACCGACGCCGCTCTGGCTGGCTGCTGCCCTGCGCTCCCGTCTGTCTCTCCCATCCATCCGCTCCTGTTATCTCGCTCGACACGGGGGAGATGGGCTCTGCGCTGGGAGTGAGAAAGAGTAAGTTGTTGCCAGTGGCGCCGTTAGCCACCGCGGGCCGGCGCCCTGTCCTGCCCCCGGTCTTCTCGTGCGCGGGACGCGTCCCGTCCCCCGGCTTTGGGCCCACCTTTGGCCCGGTTCAATTGATTCGCTCCCTCCCTCCGTCCCTCTCTCCCGCTGTGGCTGCTGTCAGCCGACTCCTGTCTCTCGCTTCCCCCCTCCGTGCTGTTGGCCGGCTGGCGTCATCCTCACCTTCGCCGTCTCCCATCCCTCCCGCTCGTCCGCTTCTCCTCTCCCTCGCCCCGTCCGACTTCTTCGAAAGAGGGAGAACACGTGGATATTGCCCAATTAGCCGCACTGGGGGGGACCAAGACTGCCCGCCTATTTCAGACGGCTTTTCTGGCGACAGTAGAACGTGACTTCCTGGCGCTGCTGTTAGAGAGGGTCGCTTGCCAAACCGTTCCTCCAGACGATCGGCGCCCTTCGGTCGACCTCGCTTGAAACCATTCTCAAACTCGCTTATTCGGCGCAGTGAGTGCTCTTAATTCGGAATTGTCGTCAGTGTCGCGGCAGGTTAAACCTTCCTCTTTATTAGGTTTTCTGTAGCCCCTATTCTTTCACTCTCGGCTGCGCTCACTGGGCGCGCTGCTCTGCTTCTGGCAATGCCGGCTCGGCTGTCCCTTCTCTCTTTCTGTCTCTCTCCCCCCGTGTTCTATCTCAGTCGTCCTCCCCTCCCGCATTTCTCGATGTAGCAGCAGCAGCAGCCGCAGCTAGCGGCGCCCGCAGCAGCAGCAGAAGCAGCGGTTCTCGAATATCGCTTCGTCGCCGTCGTCGTCGTTCAGTCTCGCCTGCGTTCCTTCCTTCGTCCTTCGTTCGGCCGCCGCCGGCGGCCCGGTGCGCTCCCCGCGCGCGCTGTCGGAAAGAGAAAGAAGGGCTGCTTCGCGGCGGTCGGCCGCCCGAGCTCCATCCCAGGAGCAGAACCGAGGAAGATTCGACCAGCGACCCGGCCCCTTTGTCCTTTTCGGCGCGGCGGCATTCATTCAGCGCTCTGGCTGTCGGCGGCGCCGCCCGCCCCCCTGAAAGGCTGATCAGTCAGTCGTCTCGTTCGTTTCGAGCCGCCTACTAGACCGCCCCCGTTCCCTCCTCGACCACCGCCTAATACGCCTTCCAACAAATAGGCGGCGCACAACTTGGTCTAGGTAGCTTCGGTTTCTCTGGCTGGCTCGACTTCGTTGCGCTGGTTGAGAACCCGGCTCGGCATTACTAGATTTATAACGATCCCTTTCCCTACTGCCTTTGTCCGGAACACCGGATGAAAACAGACGAGCGAGTCTCCTATCGTGGGTACGTAGGAATTCGTCTGTCAGCTGGGCAACATGTTGTGATGGCTGTGTGTTCTTGTGTCGGGAGGCTCAGTCCAATGTCGTCGTCATCCTCTCACCCGCTGACTCGTTGCGCTGGCACTGGGTACTTGACAACAAGTGTAGGCTGGCAGTTATGTATGCTACAGAACACACAAAACTCTGCTTCTGTTTCTGGCGCGCTTTTATGTACCGACTGCTGCCCTTTTCGTCCATCCTTCTGTGCGGACAACGTGCAGTCTTGGCGCTTGTTGGCTGAAACGCCATCGTTGCGCTTTGTCGACCTGCTTGACTGCATTGTAATCGTCTGCGCTATATAGCTCACCCACCGTACAATCATCCATAAAGGCCGTTCGCTGCCTGTACCAGTCTTTAGGTGCCTACAGAGTTCGACACCAGCTTTACCGTTGTAAAACCTCGTACGTCGTCAGACACCTGCGGAAGTCAAACGGTTCCCCTCTCCCGTGTTCAGAAGGCGGCGTCTTCTGCAGCGACCGCGGGGATAGCGAGTAGTCCCTCGTCGGTGGTTCTCAGTCAGCCGACGGCTGCGCCTTTGGAAGTGGGCTTCGGCGGTGGGCCGTCGACGACGGGTCAGGAAGAGACGACGGCTGGTCTGCTGGTCGCCTCCAGCTCAGCCGTCAGCTACACGTCGGCGCCGCCGTCTTCGAGTGCGGCAGCAGCAACGGCAGCGACGGCCACCACAGCAGCCGAGCAGGACGACTTGGCCTTTGTAGCCGGTGGCGGCATCGAGGTTCCCCCTCCCATGGAAAGCATCTCCTCGGACAAACTGATCATGAACGGCCAGGACGCCTCCTCCGCGCCCTCCTGTCTCGCGTCGCAGGTAAATGTGCGTGGCTGCTTTCTTCTTGTCGATACTTGCGCTACTGTTGCAAACGGAAGCACTGTGGGCCGTTCGGAAACGACTACAGTGACTCGGGCGCAATTGCAGCAGCCCTACGCTTCGGCGGAGCCGTCGGTGTCGACGGCAGCGCTGGACGAGGCGACGGCGAAGATGAACGGCTTGTCTAGCGGCGGCGACGGAGACGAGGACGACTCCATGGCCGGCCGGCTTCCCGCCTCCTTCTCGGGCGATCGGCCCTCGGAGGACGCCTCTGCGGCCGCAGCGCCCGACTCCTCCACCATGTCGGCGGCAGACTCCGCCAGGCAGAAGCGATAGTGAGCGAGCGCGTTCTACCGTTGGTACCTGGTAGCGCGCGCACACAGCCCACTCACTGCGCAGCTACGTGCTGGCGGAGATGGTGGAGACGGAGCGGGACTACGTGCGCGACCTGGGCACCATCGTCGACGGCTACATGGGCACAATCAAGCAGATGGAGCTCCCCGACGACATACAGGGCAAGGACAAGATCGTCTTCGCCAACATACAGCAGATCTTCGAGTTTCACAGGAAGTCAGTCGTCGTCATTGATGGTCGTTCTTCTTGATCTGAGGCGCTTCTTGCGTTGCAGCACATTCCTAGGGCAGATCGAGAAGTGCCTTGGCAACTACGAAGAGTCCGCGCTGGCCTTCATCAAATACGTACGTTTGTGGAGTGGAACTCTCGGATTCTTAGCAGTGGACAGAGGGAGCGTGGTCACTGCGTCCTTTCAGGAGAGGCGGCTGCAGATGTACGTTGTCTACTGTCAGAACAAGCCAAAGAGCGAGTTCCTTCTCCAGCGCGAGCAGATGGAACAATTCTTTGCGGTGAGTTTGTAAGCGTTTGTAAGCGTCAACGATCGGGCGACAAGGGCAACCAACGTCTCCTCTTCTTCGCAGGACATCAGGGCTCAACTGGGTCACAAGCTGTCCCTGGCGGACCTGCTGATCAAGCCCGTCCAGCGAATCATGAAATACCAGCTGCTGCTCAAGGTGCTCACTCTTCCTTCCACTCTGTGTGGATTGGAATCTAGCACTACTACTCACTTCCTCGCTTCCAGGACATTCACAAGTACACGGAGAGGTCGGGGGACGACACGACGAATCTGCGCAAGGCGCTCGACGTGATGACGCGCGTGCCCAAGCAGTGCGACGACATGATGCAGGTGGGACGCCTGCAGGGATACAACGGCAACATCACCGCCCAGGGACGCCTACTCTACCAGGTCGGCTGACTACGATATTCGAGATTTGGAGCTTCTAATCTCCCGTTGTTCTCTTCACTTCTGTCACTCCTCTATTCTTGCGTCTTGTTCAGGGCACGGTGCAAATCTCGGAGAACCCTCCGGGGCAGCCGTTCAAGGGCAAAGAGCGTCGGATCTTCCTTTTCGAGCAGTCTGTCATCATGGCCGACTGCGTCCAGCCCAAGAAGGAGTTCTCCAACCCCAACTACTACTTCAAGAGCTGCATCATGGTGAGTGGGTAGTCGGTAGGTAGGTCGCTGTGCGCTCTGCGTCCGTTCCACTTCATTCCCATCTCTGCGCGCAGGTGAACAAGATGGCTTTGGACTCGGAGCCGTCGGCCGAGGAGCCCCTGCGCTTCGTGCTGAAGAACAACGACCCGGCCGTCAATCAGTCCTTCTTGATCCAGGCCAACAGTCAGGAGACGCGCGAGGAGGTCATCGGCAAGATCAAGGAGCTTCTGGAGGGACAGAGGAACATACTGGCGGCCCTTCAGGCGCCCATACAGTTCCAGAAGGAGCAGGAGAACAGGTGACGCCGCCGACGGCGACGGATGATCGCGACAAATAATGCACCTTCGCTTCCCCCGTTGCAGTCTTCGCGAGCCGGCCGGCGACCCCAAGAAGACCAAGTCGCCCAAACTGATCGACCGTCTCAAGGGCGGAGGCAAGCAGCAGCCGGACGGCGCCGGTGGCGGCATGGGCGACAAGAAGGCGTCCAGCTCCTCCGCCAGCGCCGCCCTTTCCGCCGGCGGCGGCGGCAGCAACGGCGGCGGCGCTTCCTCAGCGTCGGCAGCCGCGCCTTCGCCCAAGCAGTCGGCGCGCTCGCGCATCTTCGGCGGCTTCGGACTGCGCAGCAAGTCGTCGGCGGCGTCCGGCGGCGGCGGCTCTGGACCCAAGTCGCCCACGTCGCCGCCGGTAACCAAATAAGGAGCGAGAGAGCAGACACCGACTTCTCCTGGCTGGCTGGCACTTGCATCGGTTCTCTCTGGTTCGCTTCCGACTGCGACCGCGCGAAGGTCCACACGCACCGTACACACAATACAAAACATTGGGTGTCGTCGCTTGGCGAATCACAGCGTCAAGGGGCGCCGTGCGTCGCCGACAAAGCGGAGTCTTTGTGGCCAACTTTTGGCGTAACACCCTGGCAGGGGCGGTATCAGACGAAGTGAAAAGAGCACAGAAACTGTCTTACTGCTTGAGGGACGACGCACGGCGTGCCGTGACGGCCTGCCGATTGCAGTTCTTGCTGCTTTTATTCGCCTATTCACACGCACTACCGACACTGTGAGACCGGCAATCCTTCTACCCAGTGACAGTGACTGACCGTCTGCATTGCGTCTCGATTCGTGCCCCCGCCCTCCGATGGTACCTGACGACGTCGCGGCGTGTATTGGGTCCCTGTCGTGTAGCTGCTGCTCTGAGTTCCGCATGCGCCGCCGCGTAACCAGTCCGGTTGCTTCGTACTTTGTTTCATATGCTGCTGCTGTTGCCACCCAGTGGCGGCTGCTCGAATCGCTGCTGGCACTTGCTGAAGGAGAGGACTGTTGTAGCCGGCGCGTCGTCGAACTGATCGCGAAGGCTTGATTTGCGCTTGTTGATTGACGGTGGAGTTTGATTGAGAGCAGCTTCCAGGTAGACTTGGAAGGAAGGAAGGAAGACAAGCTCATAGGGTATCCATCTGTAGGAGGGAGGCGCGGCGCCGTAGGTAGACAAGCTCGTCCGTGTGTCTAGGTCATCGCTTGTGCAATGTGCTGTGCAACAGTCGGAAGGAAGGAACCTCGATTGGCTGAGGCTGTACACCTACTGTATGTATACATATTATGCGTGTCGGCGTGTGGGTCGTTTAGTTAGCGCAGTCCTCGTTCTACGTGTGCGGTCGCAAGCAGGTACATACAGTGTACGTTTCTATTTTATTCTGACACCGTAGTTGTTTGTCCGAGTCTCAGTGGGGCGCATTGGGTCGCTTCCAAGTGTCTTGTCGTCGTCGTCCACAGTTTCTTAGCGCGCGAAAGAAGTGGAACGCCTATTGCGTCGTTGTCTCGTTCTCCGTCTTCTCTCTCCTTCTCCCTTTCTTCTTCTGTCTTAGAGAGTGGCGGTGGGTTGGTTGGATTATACTGCGTGGATTTGTCCAATGAACGGTGATCGCCGTCGTCGCCTTCGATCGTCGACTTTTGTTTTCTTTCTCGGTTTGGACTCTCGTGCGTGCGTGTGTGTATTTGTGCATGATCTCTGTTCAAGCAAGGCAGTTCTTGTGCGCGAGTCGTCGCTGTAGCACGGCGCTCGTAGACTACTACCACTGCTACCCGTTTACTACGCGTGGTTGATCCGTCAGTGATCCACACGATGATGCTGTTTTGTACTGATACCGCCGACTGCGCCCTTCGCTGTTTGGGCTGGAGGAAGATAGAGAGAGAGAGAAAGGATGGAGTTCGTAGGTACATACATAGCAGAGAAGAGACACACTGACGCAGATGACAGTTGAGACATCGCTCTAAGCACGAACGCTAGCATTCAAAATTACGTAACCGTAAACTTTAGCACTGATGTGTATGTTTCTTCGGCCACGCACTAACGAAGGCGAAAAAGTCGAGTATTGTTGGAAGAGTGTGAAGTTATGTCATGCGATGTTCGACCGACGCTGCACTTGGAAGCGCAGCTGCCTGCTCAGGTTGTGGGTGGCTCCTGCGAGTCATGCGACGACGCCGAGGCGCTCTGCGACTTCTATCCAATTCGCGAGGACGAGACCTCTCTGCGCCGAGGGGAGGCGGTCAAGATCGTGGGTCGGGCGACCGGTCGGTGCTTCGTCAAGACGGCGTCGTCCCAAGGATGGGTGCCGAACTACTTGCTGGAGCTTCGCTTCGTCCAGGCGCTGTCGCTGCGTGACTCCACTGAGTGGGCGATTCGATTGCCGTTCTTGCTGCGTCGGTGCCCCAGTCGATGTGCCTGCCACCATCCATCAGGTATCGGCACGACTGGTACAGACGAAGTCGACAGCAGCTGTCGGTCGTGAGGTCGTCGAGGTCGAAGACGCCAGCCGCCGTCGCCGCCATGTCGCGGGCATCGGAGTCGACGCCTTACGTGCATAAGCTGGGCTCGTTCAGCCGCTACAAAAGCCTCTCGCCTCGTCGGCTGTGCGCAAATCGGGTAACTGAGAGCCCACTTCGTATTGGCTGACTGTTTTACTGTTGTACTCTGTTATCTTATAATGCTTATTCAAATTTATTCTATGTTGTTGTTCTTCGTTCATATATAATTTATACTTAATTTAATTTACATTTAATTTATTTTAATTTAATTTAATTTAATTTAATTTAATTTAATTTAATTTAATTTAATTTAATTTAATTTAATTTAATTTAATTTAATTTAATTTAATTTAATTTAATTTAATTTAATTTAATTTAATTTAATTTAATTTAGTTTACTTTAATTTAATTTAATTTAATTTAATTTAATTTAATTTAATTTAATTTAATTTAATTTTAAGCTAATCTAATTTAATCTAATGTGATTCACTTTCATTTACATAATTTATTTGTATTTATATCTATATTTAATTCATCCTAGATGTAATTTGATTTAATTTGATTTAATTTAATCTATTTTAATTTAATTTAATTTAATTTAATTTAATTTAGTTTAATTTAATTATTTCAATTTAATTTAATTTAATTTAATTTAAATATTTATTTAAATTAATTAAATTAATTTAATTTGATTCAATGTAATTTAATTTAATTTAATTTAATTTAATTTAATTTAATTTAATTTAATTTAATTTAATTTAATTTAATTTAATTTAATTTAATTTAATTTAATTTAGTTTAATTTAATTTAATTTAAGTTAAGTTAAGTTAATCTAATCTAATTTAAGTTAATCTAATTTAATCTAATGTGATTCACTTTCATTTACTTAATTTATTTGTATTTATATCTACATTTAATTTATTTTAGATGTAATTTAATTTAATTTACGAAATTTAATTTAATTTTAATAGTAATTTTAGTATTAAGTTAATTTAAATTAATTATTTCAATTTAATTTAATTTAATTTAATTTAATTTAATTTAATTTAATTTAATTTAATTTAATTTAATTTAATTTAATTTAATTTAATTTAATTTAATTTAATTTAATTTAATTTAATTTAATTTAATTTAATTTAATTTAATTTAATTCAATTTAATTCAGTTTGATTTGATTTGATTTGATTTGATTTGATT
The DNA here is from genome assembly GCA_030248115.1 of Linhomoeus sp. GSCO2_2. NCBI lineage: Eukaryota > Metazoa > Nematoda > Chromadorea > Monhysterida > Linhomoeidae > Linhomoeus > Linhomoeus sp. GSCO2_2. The sequence goes on along the minus strand of JASAMZ010006311.1, from coordinate 96,786 downwards.
TGATTTGATTTGATTTGATTTGATTTGATTTGATTTGATTTGATTTGATTTGATTTGATTTGATTTGATTTGATTTGATTTGATTTGATTTGATTTGATTTGATTTGATTTGATTTGATTTGATTTGATTTGATTTGATTTGATTTGATTTGATTTGATTTGATTTGATTTGATTTGATCGACACGCTCAACCCAATTTGTTCGGCCGGGGGCCAGTGCGCCTCCGGGTACTAGGGGTTAGTACTACGTCATATAGGTAGACTTAACCGATCGGGCTGAAATTTTCACCATAGTTGTTCATAGTAACAAGAAGTATTGTGCTAAAATTTCAGCCGAATCGGTTGAGTGGTTCCCGGGATATTAAACAAAAACTGTCGAAAAATTCAGCAATCTTCTCCACGTCGCAAGGTTTTCGGCCTCGTTCTCGCGAACCGTTGAAGCTAGGGTAGTGGTTTATGGCGCGTTAGTATGTTGTTGTTCTTCGTTCATATATAATTTATACTTAATTTAATTTACATTTAATTTATTTTAATTTAATTTAATTTAATTTAATTTGATTTAATTTAATTTAATTTAATTTAATTTAATTTAATTTAATTTAATTTAATTTAATTTAATTTAATTTAATTTAGTTTACTTTAATTTAATTTAATTTAATTTAATTTAATTTAATTTAATTTAATTTAATTTAATTTAATTTTAAGCTAATCTAATTTAATCTAATGTGATTCACTTTCATTTACATAATTTATTTGTATTTATATCTATATTTAATTCATCCTAGATGTAATTTGATTTAATTTGATTTAATTTAATCTAATTTAATTTAATTTAATTTAATTTAATTTAATTTAATTTAGTTTAATTTAATTATTTCAATTTAATTTAATTTGATTTAATTTAAATATTTATTTAAATTAATTAAATTAATTTAATTTGATTCAATGTAATTTAATTTAATTTAATTTAATTTAATTTAATTTAATTTAATTTAATTTAATTTAATTTAATTTAATTTAATTTAATTTAATTTAATTTAATTTAATTTAATTTAGTTTAATTTAATTTAATTTAAGTTAAGTTAAGTTAATCTAATCTAATTTAAGTTAATCTAATTTAATCTAATGTGATTCACTTTCATTTACTTAATTTATTTGTATTTATATCTACATTTAATTTATTTTAGATGTAATTTAATTTAATTTACGAAATTTAATTTAATTTTAATAGTAATTTTAGTATTAAGTTAATTTAAATTAATTATTTCAATTTAATTTAATTTAATTTAATTTAATTTAATTTAATTTAATTTAATTTAATTTAATTTAATTTAATTTAATTTAATTTAATTTAATTTAATTTAATTTAATTTAATTCAATTTAATTCAGTTTGATTTGATTTGATTTGATTTGATTTGATTTGATTTGATTTGATTTGATTTGATTTGATTTGATTTGATTTGATTTGATTTGATTTGATTTGATTTGATTTGATTTGATTTGATTTGATTTGATTTGATTTGATTTGATTTGATTTGATTTGATTTGATCGACACGCTCAACCCAATTTGTTCGGCCGGGGGCCAGTGCGCCTCCGGGTACTAGGGGTTAGTACTACGTCATATAGGTAGACTTAACCGATCGGGCTGAAATTTTCACCATAGTTGTTCATAGTAACAAGAAGTATTGTGCTAAAATTTCAGCCGAATCGGTTGAGTGGTTCCCGGGATATTAAACAAAAACTGTCGAAAAATTCAGCAATCTTCTCCACGTCGCAAGGTTTTCGGCCTCGTTCTCGCGAACCGTTGAAGCTAGGGTAGTGGTTTATGGCGCGTTAGAACCGCCCACTAACCGCATTTATTATGTTGAAAAATCACAGAGATCGGTTAAGTATTGCGGTCGTAGGCCCCGATCAAACAAGCTGTTTTAAAAGAGTTGAGTTGTTTTATTAATACAGAGTGGTTTGCGAATGTTTTAAAGTGGAAGAGTAAAAGAGTGGATACTTTTGTAAAGTATTTCGAAGCCTTTCCGATATGACGCGCGCCCGCCCGGAGTCCACTATTCATGCGCCACTTCTGACACGCTCCTTTCTGAGAGGTTCTTGCAGGGCAACATTGGGATCGCCCGGGATTATTTTTTTGAGCAAGACGCACGCATTTCTGAGCGGTTGTTGCAGGGCAACATTGGGATCGCCCGGGATTAATTATTTTTGCAGACAAAGTTGTTCGTAAGACAAGGGTTTAAAAAAACAAAAGTATTTCTTTAGGAATGACCGTTCAACAACTGCCTCAACGTAAGCTTTCAAACGGCCGAACGATGCCGCTCTACAACGTAAGACGAGCGAGTTAGGGCCCATTTGCTGTTTGAACCTTTGGGTTACTGTAGTTCGCGATATTCAAACTTTTGAGTTTCGACCAATAGAAGAACAAATGATCAGTGAGTCAAGAGCTATCCAGCAACTCAAGATCGTCCCTCTACGACGCACGCTGAGCGAGTTAGAGCGATTCCTATGCTAAAAACGCAAGAATGTCGCTTTTCGTGGTGCGTGTTTGCGTAATTAACAAATTTTTTAATGCCAAACGAAAGAGCACGTCGAGACCTTTTAGTTGACCTATCGCACGCCGCTCTACGACGTAAGACGAGCGTGTTAGAGCCGTTTTGCGTTTTGGACTTTCGGGTTACTGTAGCGCACGCAATTCAAACTTTTGAATTTCGACTTCTCTTAACGGAATTATCAGTGTGCCGAAACCTATTCAACTAACTCAAGATCGTCTCTCTGTGACGGAAGACGAGCGAGTTAGATAAGTTTTGCGTTTTAAACCTTTGGGTTACTGTAGCTCCCGAAATTCAAACTTTTGAGTTTCGACCAATAGAAGAACAAATGATCAGTGAGTCGAGAGCTATCCAACCAACCCAAGATCGTCTCCGTATGACGCACGCTGAGCGAGTTAGAGCGATTTCTGCGTTAAAAACGCGAGAATGTCGCTTTTCGTGTTGCGTGTTTGCGTAATTAACAAAAGTTTTAATGCCAAACGAAAGAACACGTTGAGACCTTTTAGTTGACCTATAGCACGCCGCTCTACGACGTAAGACGAGCGAGTAATAGCCGTTTCCAGTTTGAACCTTTGGGTTACTGTAGCGCGCGCAATTCAAACTTTTGAACGCCGATTTCTCGAGGCACATTACCAGTAAGTCGAGAGCTATCCATAAAGCCCAAGATCGCCTTCCTACGACGTTCCAACGCCGAGATCTGAGAGCGTGACGAACGGACGCACGAACGAACGATAAGCTCTCGTAGGGGTTCGCCCGGCTGAGGCCGGGCGAAAAAAATGGCTGAAATTTTGGCTAAGTCCCACTCAAGACGGCCGAGCTCTAGTGGTGCAGGCTGGAGCGCCAATCGAAGTTGACCACCAAAGTGCACCATAAGGTGAACAAATGTGTAAAACGTTTCATGTTTCTAGGTTGCGTAAGAAAAAAGTTACATGGTCCCAAACGTTACTTCCGGTTTGGGTTCGGGGCTCGGCTTAAGACGGCCGAGCTCTGCTGGTGCAAGCTAGGGCCCCAATCGAATTGATCCACCCAAGACCACCATAGGGCGATTAAATGTGTAGAACATTTCATCTTCCTAGGTTGTACGGTTCCTGAGATATGGAGGACCAAAGGTCGGAATCGGTACGCATCCGGGGCTCGGCTCAAGACGCCGGAGCTCTACCGGTGCAAGTTAGGGCCCCAATCGAAGCGATCCACCCAAGACCACCATAGGGCGATTAAATGTGTATAACATTTCATCTTCCTAGGTTGTACGGTTCCTGAGATAGGTAAAATCTGAATGAGTGCACCTCTTTTACTGACTACGTGCACTCCTTTTACTGACTGAGTGCACCCAACGTAAATCTGGCTGGCGTCCAGAATTACTGACTGCGTGCACCCCACGAAATTACTGACTGAGTGCACCCCACTCGTCGGCACTCTTGTGACGGGAGCAGGATTATCGCTTGAATTCAGGCTATGCTTAGGCTCGCCCTGCGCCCACAGTGCACAAGAGTCAGTCGGCGTCGCAGTCTGGCGGGTCGAAACTTAGGCTTAACGCGACCGGTGACCGGCTTCAGGGCGCGCGGAGCGCGCCCTGAAGTTGGTGGTCGCGCTAAGCCTCAGTTGAGACCCGCCAGGGGCGACGTCGACCGAGTTTTAGTGCAAACTGTAAGTGGAATAAACACTCCTCCATCTAATTCACCGCCTGCTTAGGCCTGCTGTGCCCCTTCTGCGCACTCGCTCCGTGTCAAAGGTGGCGGATGGCCAGGCTCACGGGGACGGGGTGCACGCAGTCAGTAATTTTGTGGGGTGCACGCAGTCAGTAATTCTAGACGCCGGCCAGATTTACCTTGGGTGCACTCAGTCAGTAAAAGGGGTGCACGCAGTCAGTAAAAGGGGTGCACTCATTAAGTGTCGTCCCCTGAGATATGGAGGACCAAAGGTCGGAATCGGTACGCATCCAGGGCTCGGCTCAAGATGGCGGAGCTCTACCGGTGCAAGTTAGGGCCCCAATCGAAGTGATCCACCCAAGACCACCATAGGGCGATTAAATGTGTAGAACATTTCATCTTCCTAGGTTGTACGGTTCCTGAGATATGGAAGACCAAAGGTCGGAATCGGTACGCATCCGGGGCTCGGCTCAAGATGGCGGAGCTCTACCGGTGCAAGTTAGGGCCCCAATCGCAGTGATCCACCCAAGACCACCATAGGGCGATTAAATGTGTAGAACATTTCATCTTCCTAGGTTGTATGGTTCCTGAGATATGGAAGACCAAAGGTCGGAATCGGTATGCATCCGGGGCTCGGCTCAAGACGGCGGAGCTCTACCGGTGCAAGTTAGGGCCCCAATCGAAGTGATCCACCCAAGACCACCATAGGGCGATTAAATGTGTAGAACATTTTATCTTCCTAGGTTGATCAATTCTTGAGATTCTTGAGATATGGAGGACCAAATGTTGCTTCCTGTATGGGTATCGGGTTGAGCGCGTCAGCGTCAATGAACTGTAGAGTGGTGATATGTGTTGGAGGTGTTGAAAGTGGACTCTAGAAGGGTGGTGGGTGACGGAACGGCATTATGACGAAATCGTAAATTCGTATAGTCAATGTCCAAATGAACTGTAGAGTGGTCATATGTATTGGAGGTGTTGAAAGTGGACTCTAGAAGGGTGGTGGGTGACAGAATGACATTATGACGAAATCGTAAATTCGTATAGTCAATGTCGAAATGAACGGTAGAGTGGTGATATGTATTGGAGGTGTTGTGGGTGGACTCTAGAAGGGTGGTGGGTGACAGAATGACATTATGACGAAATCGTAAATTCGTATAGTCAATGTCGAAATGAACTGTAGAGTGGTGATATGTATTGGAGGTGTTGTGGGTGGACTCCAGAAGGGTGGTGGGTGACAGAATGACTTTATGACGAAATCGTAATTCGTACAGTCGTATAGCTTACTGTGCATCCAACCACCTGAGGCCAGACCAGTCTGTGCATCCAACCTCCTGTGGCCAGACCTGTCTGTCCATCCAACCTCCTGTGGGGTTTTCGAAGACACAGAACACAAATCCAGTGTTTGTTTCTGGATTCGAGCTGCCCTTTGCTCATGACCCCAATGGTACCCACTCCTGCAAACCTGTCCGTGAGGTGGAACCCCCCCCCCCCCCCACCCCCCCCCCCCCCCCAACCCCCCCCCCCCCCAACCCCCCCCCCCCCCCCCCCCCCCCCCCCCCCCCCCAACCCCGACCCCCCCCCCCCCGCTGAAGGTGTCCACTTCGTGGACATGGACAGGGAGTGTATTCTAGGAAAGTTCCCCCCCTAGTGGGGGGGTAAGGACAGGTGAATTTGCTCGGGCTGAAGTTGAACAGGCTGTGTATCTCAGATGACTTCTCAGCTTCTAAGCTACACGAACAAATTCAGCGTGCTCTGTTTGCGGGTGCCAAACTCGCTTCAGAGTGAGCAGTGCAGCTCTGAATTAGCACTAAGTCCTAAGTACTTCGATTCGATACATCGTGCTGGCATGTGATGGCATGGCACTGTCTATGCGCGTGGGTTAGTGGGTGCACGGACGCACGGCGCCTGTGGAGGTCGGTGGGTGGGTGCGGGGGGGGGGGGGGGCGTTGCCAACTTGCACATGTTGCGCTGCGCTTACTGCATACGTTACGTTGTTTGAGTGCTGCAGTGGTAGACACCTACTCGCGTTTCATCAGTGGTGAGTGAGGCGCGTACCCACCTGCGGGTTGCGTCTATGTGAGAACCGTCGTGCGTGTGAGCAGAGCACGCTGAATTTGTTCGTGTAGCTTAGAAGCTGAGAAGTCATCTGAGATACACAGCCTGTTCAACTTCAGCCCGAGCAAATTCACCTGCCTTACCCCCCACTAGGGGGGGGGGGGGACCTTTCCTAGAATTTGATTTACACTAAGTTAATTAATTAATTTAATTTGCTTTGCTTTATTGTTTTATTCTTCTTTTGTTTGTTTATATGTTTGTTTATTGCCTATTTTATTTACTTTGTTTATTTATGTTTTATTATTCTATTTTATTCATTTCTATTTTATTTCGCTTCATTTCATTCCGTTTTATTTTAGAGCGTTTTATTTTATTTTATTTTGTGTTGTAAATTGTGTTCCCGCTTCTTTCTATTTAATTCTATGTAAGGTAGTTTTGTTTCGACTATTTCTGTTTCCGTATTTAGTATACCTATTCCAATAACATTGCTTTTCAAGCGCGAAATCGAGACACCGTCGGTAGTACGGCCGTTGTCTGACCGCGCCGCTTCCACGGGCGACACTGTGACGCTCGAGTGTTCCTTTGACGGGGAACCGCGACCTTCTTTCTTCTGGAATGGGCCGGCGCTGCTATCCGAAGAAGAGGAAGTGCCGCCGGTTTCGAGGATCAACAGGGAGGTCGGTAGAAGAAGTCATCACTTCATATACATTGTGACTACACGACACCGGTTGTAGACGACGTACGGCGGCTACACTGCCCTCTTGACGATTGGCGCGTGTCGAAGGCTGGACAGCGGCCAGTACCGCTGCACGGCGGTCAACTCGGCCGGCCGGGCTTCCAGCGCCGGTTGGCTGACGGTCGTGAGCCCTCCGTCGGCGCCGCGACGCATTCGCGTCCTCTGGCAGCGCGGCAACCGAATTCAGCTCAAGTGGTCGCGGCCAAAGGATTGGGGGAATTCCACCTTCGTCTATTACACCGTTCTCTACAGAACGGAAGGTCCGGTGCTCGACGGCTGTGTTGTGCGACTCCGAACCGAGCTTAATATGATTTGTTTCGCAGACATGTCTACGTTCGAAGTGGCAGTCAGCAGCGTCGCCTCCACCACTGTCTTCATTGAGAACTTGCCACTGGGAAAGACCTACTGGTTCCGCGTCCGACCCTTCAACGGCGCCGCCCTTGGAGAGCCCAGCCCTGTGTCCAGGGCGGTGGTTGTCCTCACCAAATATGACGGCAACACTGCTCTCGACACAGCGCAGCTCTCTTGCGCCTCAGCGATGGAACAAAGCTCGACGTAACGAAATACATACGTACACATAGGTACATACATGTGTATAGGCCGCGAAAAATGCGGCATTCCAATCGTTCATTCGCTCCCTTTTGCCAGGGAAGCGGAGAGCTTTGCGCGAGTGATGGCCCAGACGAAAGTCGAGTGGGGCAGCGACGTGTACAGGCGCTTCGGTTTCGAAGGCCTCATCGGCCGCGGTAGATTCGCCGTCGTCAAGAAGGCAGTCTGCCGAACCACCCAAGCAGACTACGCTGTCAAGTATGTATGTGTCGTAGGGCTATCTGCAACCCAGGGCTATCCGCAACCATAATACTAGGAGAACGCGGTCGTCAATTGCCATAGGGTTATCGATGACCGCGCGCTCTAACCCTCCTCCATCAGATAAGGGTGCCCCTTCGCGGTCCGTTAACCCTTCTGTCACAACAAGCTAGCTTCAACACGCCCATGTTCACTATAGGTAACCCTGGCGAACAAAGCAGTCGCAGGTCACAAAGAGAATCTACTTTGCGGTGCCAATAGGCGAGTCTACCTTTCAGCTGTGTTGCTTCTAGAGGGGTATGCTTCGATAGAGCGAAGACATGTGAGTATACCTAATTTGGGTTAGTCAAAGTCGCACTCCAGAAAAACTCCACTGCACGCAAAGCAATCGCGAAAGTTCAACGAGGGCGTTCTTCTCAGCGACAGAAAGCAACAGCGACTAACAATTGGCAAGTAACAGCAAGGAGGTCACAAATTATCACTGTGCTAGAGTGACATTTGTGGGTGAGTTACACGGAGGGCATTGCAGCACTGCAATTTGCAGATTGAGGCGATCAAATGGCCGTCTTGGGTGGAAGAACCCGAAAACCACGTCTTGGGTTTAGGCTTAGGTTTACGTTTAGGAAAGGTAGGCTCGCCTATTGAGACCGCAAAGTAGATTCTCTTTGTGGCCTGCGACTGCTTTGTGCGCCGGAGTTACCTACAGTGAACACGGGCGTGTTGAAGCTAGCTTGTGACAGAAGGGTTAACGGGCCGCGAAGGGGCACCCTTATCTGATGGAGTAGGGCTAAAGCGAGCGGTCGTCGATAGCCCTAGGGCAATTGACGACCGCGTTCTCGTAGTACTATGGTTGCGGATAGCCCTGGGTTGCAGATAGCCCTACGACATATGCATGGTGACTGAGAGACGGACTGCATGTGATATACACGACGACCTCATTACCACCCAATCCAACCGTGTAAGCATTCGGCCATTGCAGACTGTGCAGCGCCAAAGGTCCGGCTGCCGTCTCTCTGGAGTGGGAGTATCGCCTTCTCTCCAGCATGCGCCATCCCTCCGTGGTGGAAGCCTTTGAGCTCTACAGGGACGAGCACGACGTCGCGCTGGTGCTGCACTGGTGCGCACTGCACTAGACTTCCCATTGTCTGCAAACATGAGATTTGAAACGAAAGGGAAGCCGACTTCAGCGTTCGCGGTCCGCCGGTGATGCACTTCGTTCTCCACGTCGGCCACTACTCCGAAGACGATGTCAAGCTGGTGGCTCGCCAGCTACTGGAGGCCTTGTGCTACCTCCACGCTTTGAGCGTCGTTCACGCCGACATCAAGGTCTCTGCAAGGGGAAATGCTACCTACTATATGTTGCACTTGTGCTTACATACATGTACCCTGTGGAGCCATCTCTTCCGACTGACGGCCGCGATTCAGCCAGAGAACTTGTTGATCGATCCTGCAACTGGGAACACGCCAACGCGTCTCATCGTGGTCGACTTCGGCAACAGCTGCCTGCTCGGCGCGGCCATCCGATCGCCCGCGTGCGACGGGAATAGCGACGACCTCGGCAGCAGCCTGGAGTATCTGGCGCCGGAGCTGCTCAGCTCAGAAGACGACGCTGGACAGACCATCGTCTTCTCTAGACTATCGCCGGGCGCCGACATTTGGTTGGGTTTTCACGGGCTCTCTTCGAGGCCTACATAAAGCAAATACGCCAATAAGACCCTCTCCGCTCCTCCTTCCCCAACTGCGGTGACGTGCTCTTGATTACCGAGGCCAGGAAGGGGGGGGGGGGGGTTATTCAAGTGTTTACGGTATATAACTTTCAGTTTTGTTATTCGCTGCAGGGCGGCGGGCTGTTTCCTCTACTCCCTTGTCTACGGCCTGTCGGCCTTTCTCGACGAGACGGACGAGGAGACGCTGGCCAACATCCGCGCCGGAGTCGTCCACTTTCCAGGGGAAGAGGACGAGGAAGGCGACGGCGGCGCTGCGCAGCCCACTGGCGAATTCGTCGAGTTCCTCAGGCTGCTCGTCGAGCCGTCGCTCGAGTATGGAAGGCGCCGAGTGCCAACTTGACTTGGACCTTCGCGCTCTGCCGACGCTTGGAATCATTCAGGGAGCGCGCAACCGCTTCTGAAGCGCTGGCCGATAAGTGGGTGGCGAGCAGCGGCTCGGAAGGCGGCGCGGCAGACGATGGGGCAAAGGTGGATTGGAACGTCGACCACCTGGAGAGGTACCTGGATCGACGGCGCGCCGAGGTGAGTGTTGTTTGATTGCTGATGAGGGAGATGGTGAGCGCAACTATTAATTCTTTATTTTATGTGTATGTGCATGTACACTGATGCACATCTAACTGTTGCCCTTTTCGCAGGTCAACAGAGCGGAAAATCCGGTTCCAGCATAGCATCATAGACGAGAATGACGAATGAATGGTGATACTGATTGACAGATTTATGCGATAGGGCGATTGTAGTTGGACGGGCCTGTATATCGAGTTTCTTTCTTGGTACATAGGTGTGGGTGTGGGTGTGGGGAGCTTTACTATCGTAACTTAAGAACAACACTTGGTTTCTATGAAAATTGTTACCGTATACTAATTCAACAGTTCAACCGGTCAACAACACCTACATGTAATGTAGAATACTGGCAGAGGGCAACGTGAATCAAATGATGGCTGACTAGCGGTATCTCGGATTGATTATCACCATTCGTCGGCTCAACAGCGCAGCACCAGAGACAGCCTCGATTCAACTCAGTTCTTCACTTGGCCGAGCAGCTGGCGTGGCGGCGCCTTCGGTGGGGGAACGTAGACGGGCTTCTTGGTCGAGGCGCCGAAGGAGCTCTTGGGGCGCAGCAGCGACGACGCCGGCCGCTGCTCGGCGGCCTCGCCCTCTCCCGTGGGAAGGGCCGGCGCTCGGCCGCTCGGCGTCCGGCTGAAGGTCGACAGCGGAGGACTGGCTGGCTCGGGCGCCGAGCGAAGCGGAACGGTGGGGGAGCCCATCTCCGCCATCTCCTGACGACTGGGCGGCGGAGGGAAGAAGTCCTCGTTGGCGGTCACGAAGCTCTCGTGCGACGTCTGAAGGCACAGAACCGGACATTATGAGCCCAGCCAGTACGTACATCATCTGCGTATGATTGAGTGAATGAATGGCGTGTGACCGTTGAAGGGTTCTATTCTATCAATTCAGTCGACGGGGGCTTCCCGCTTCGAATAGGTTAATTGACTAGCACCGGCTGGCGGCTAAAACAAGTCCGTAACAGGAGAAGCCAGTCGAAATGGGGCGACACAACATCAGACGATGTGAAGAGCGGAGCTATCAATAGACAAGATGCGTGGCAAAATGAAACACCTACAAAGTAACCCATAGGTAATGTGCGATATTCGGCAGCCCCACTTGGAAGATTCAAACTATCGTCAATTACATCTGGGTTACCCATAACAAGCGCGTATCTTAGATTGACCAAATTTTATATACCTAATTGGCCAACAACACAACTACAAAACAACCAGCGAGAACAAGCATGGGACAGCGCAGCAAACGGCAAAAGGCTGACAAGCGATTGAATGGGAAGGGAACCTAGCGGTGTAGTTAGATTTTCGAATCGTCGACTTCGCTAACGCGCGCCAGTTCGGCAGACTTGTGGGGCGGCGGCGTCAGCTTGAGAACGTTGCCAAAGTCACGGAACTCGCCGTCCTGCAACGAGAACACTCGAGGTTACACAACTGTGCTGCTGCGCTCTCTTGTGGATGCTCGACGCGTGTGCATTGTGCATGTGTGATACTCAGCTGACGCCGCCCCAACACAAATCTACCGACGTGAATAAGTGGTACCTACCTACATACATATTTTACATAGGTATACTTGTTCAAAACTGGATAGTAGGTTGATGGATGGGCACTGAGCTGGAACTACGGGAGTATACACTGAAGCAAGTTTGCACTGTAGGGTAAGTAACAATACAGTATCTCCATTGCGACCACACGGCCGTCTGCAGCTCATTCTCCAATTAGTCAGGGTCTGGAGGGGCCAATCTGCTCACCGCTTCAACTTGTCTGGCGGGAGGGTCTCTGTAGCGAAGCTCCCTCGTCTCGGGGTCTTGGTCCAAGTTGGCCGTTCCCTCGGGCAGGTCGAGGTGCGTCGGCAGTTGGTCACGCCCCGGCGGAGGCGCTGCAAAGCGAAGACACTGGGAAGCGATACCGATAGAGCAAGAATACCAAAGAGCGGCGCACTTCTAGGCGGCGAGCTGTCGGGCACGGGCGGCGGCGGCGGAGGGCTATCCTGCTTCAGCTGCTGGTGCGGATCAGCCGGCGGCTCTTCGTTGTTGCTCGAGGAAAGGGGCTGCGTTTCTTCCGGCCTCGCCGACTTGTCGCCGTAGAGGGGCCGAGATGGCGGCACTGAAAGACAACAAAGGCCAGTCACCCAAGTTGTTATTCATCGAGGTTATATTTGGTGTACGCAGGGCGCGGCGCATCACATGTGTACTTATTCTGAGACCTTTGACTCCGTCCTCTGAACAAAGAGTCGTGTGCAGTGCCTACTGTAGTCGACAAGTACTTGTTATTCATACGGGTGGGGCTGCGCTCAACCGCTTGATTAAATGAAACGGCGATAAACAAAGTACTAACGGCTAGTGATGGGATGGCTAATCTCCATCTCGTCCGGTGGGGCCATTGGGTAAGGCTCGTGTTTGGCTCCGCTGCCGCTGGGCGGGTGCTGGTTGGAGGGACGGCGGCTCTGCTTGGCAAAGCAGAAGTAGTAGAGCAGCGCGATCAGAAGAATGATCAGGACAATGACCACGACAATGATCAGGATCCCTGAATTGCAAATAATCTTTGACTGAAAATCGCACATCGGCGCAATAACGTCGGCTTCTTACAGAGCCAGAGTAGACCGGCGCCAGGTTCACTCTTGGGGGAAGGTACGAAGGTGAACGCCTGGGCCACGACGTTCCAGGGCGGAATAACGACGACGCTGCCGCCGGGAGGGACGCCGCCGCCGCCGGCGAAGGGCCCGCAGACGGCCGGCGCCAGCTCTGCGTCCGAGGGAACGACGCTGACCAGCTGGTAGTAGTGGCTCTCCGCCTCGCCTTTGCCCAGGTAGTAGACGAAGGGACTCAAGCTCGTCTCCACGTCCGTCTTCGCCATGGTCGAGAAGGCGACACGCGCGTCTGAAGCGACGCTCAAACAGGGTCTTTCAGCCAGTGCAGCTGGACGGGGAAGTTCAAACGACGCACTGGACATGGCACCCTTGAAGTAGGATGGTTCTTGCCCCGTCTGGCGCTTCCTTCTCTTCTTCTTCAGCTCGGACTCTCCAGCGAAGCTGACCAGTCGGATATCTTTGTAGTTGAGGGGACGCCCGACAAGATGCGTCGACTTGTTTTGCGCATCCACCTGTGGCGAGCGAAATTTTTTGCTTGATACAGTATTCCACAACTTCATTTCTCGCCCCGTCATACCATGATCTCGACAATGTTGACGACGGTGTGCACGTCCAGGACGACGAAGTGACGATGCCCGTCATTGAATGGACCGTCGATCCGCTGCTCCATTCTGTTGCCGCCTCGTATTCCCGCTACCACTTTGACGTGACCTTCTTCGGTTAGAAGCAGCGTCACACTGAACGAAAGACCTAATGGCGCCGATGACGACTGAAGAATTGCAATGAGACCGTCACGCGCTTACACTCTGCCGGCGAGGTTGATTTCCGCCAGCAGTATTTCCGGCTGCCGCGATTGGCCCTCGTCGGCGTCGTAGTTGAAGGCGAAGGACAACTGGATACTGGGCGGGTAGTTGCGCACCTCGTCTTCGTTGTACATGAACTGCACGATGGAGGCGGTGGAGAACAGCAGCGCCTGTTGCCCCTCGAAGCGCAGGCCGACGTCTGAACTTCTACTGCAGTAGGCTACACTCGCAACATCAATAGGGATCGGAAGTGCAGGGATCGCTTCCAACCTTGGTCGCACTGGGCGCCGTCGTAGGACGTTCTGCGGCAGTCGCAGCTCGTCTCGGCGTTGGCTGAGTCCCAGTCGACGGTGCAGTGGCCGCCGTGCTGACAGTTGGTCGCTTCGCAGTCGGGAAGACAGCCCGCCCCAAGGTACCTCTCTGAAGTTGGTACAGCACACACATCCTTTCACATTGTAGAACATGCTCCCACAATGTATGCGTGCGCACTGTTGCTATCGTCGTCGTTTTGAAGTCGCGAAGGCGGCACCGGCGTCTTCCCCTCTCCGAGCAAGTCGATGACGGGGCCGTCGTCGGCGATTCTGAAGGCGCGTATGCAGCCCCGCAGTCCCGGCAGTTTGTTCGAGGTGAAGAAGGCTTCGTCGTGCTGGGAATGGTCCGCAATGTCGACCACTCCTCCAACGAACGCAAACTGGAAGTCCTTTGAGGACTCATTGGATGGCCCCCACGGCGGAATTATGGTTTCTGAAGAATAGCGATAGAAAAATAATAAACATTGTCGTTGCGATGCCGCCTCAAATTCTCCATAATAATATCGCGCAAGCTATATGTAAACTCACTGAAATGGTATGGGTCCTCGAAGCGCCAGACTGGGGTGGAAGTGAGCTCTCGTCTGCCATCGATGGTGCATGCCAAATCATTTACATAGAGAGAGGTATATCCCTCGGTCTGGTGGACGTACACCTGCTGCCAGAGCATGTTGCTGAATTCTGAAAGGAAACGGTCTGCGGTTAGAATCGGTTTGTGAAGTTGGTGTGTGCGGTGTGCGCACTCCTGGAGTACCGACCGCCGCCGACGCCTCTGGCCTTGACGCGGCACTGCTTGATGAGATTGGCGTAGTTGAGAGTCAGGACGACGACCTCCTCCTGCTCGAAGTGCAGCTGGAGGAAGTTGTAGTTCTGGTCGTAGGCGTAGAGAAGGATGCCCTTGCGCTGGTCGGTCCGGAAGCTGAGCAGCACAGAGTCGGTTACCGGCGACCGCACGTCCGCCGTCAGGTCGAGCTTGATGTAGGTCTTGCGGTAGAAGCTGACCACCGGCGCACCTTCGTTGATGTCTAAATATTGGCGCGACACATCGCGTATCGCCATGGTTAACTGCGCCAATCTATAGCCGTACCGCGCTCGCAGTTCTTGCCCGACTGCGCCCACTTGTTTCGGCACTGACAGCGGTAGGTGTCTCTCTCGAAGTCGTCGACACAGATGGCGTTGTTCACGCAGGGCATTCCGCTGCAGTGGTCACGACAGTCGTCCTGGACCTTTCCCTGTCTGAAAGTGGAAGCGCGCCTATAGAATCATAGTCACACGTATACTGTTAGAAAGAAGGAAGGCCCACCGAGAGCCTAGAAGGGTGGACATTTTGATCGGCTCTCCATCAACAACCAGCTCTGCCAGACAGCCGGTCAGGCTGCGAAGCGCCCTAAAATAGTCAGGTATTTCAAAGAGCACGAGAAACTGCGACAGAATATATTGACGTCTCGTGCCTCGGTTCCCCAATCATGGCCCCTCCACCAAGGTAGAGTTGGCCTTTGAAGCCGCTCATCAGGGATTGGTCGATTGGCACGTAGACGTGCTGGTTGTCGAGTTGAAAGTGGGCCTCGTTGTCTTTGTTGGTGAAGGCCACCTGAAGGAAACGCCCTGTCTTTGTCTGCCCACTCTACAGTATATATGTACATCACAATTCACACTTACTGTACACATACACTCTTACAGTATGTACAATCACACTTACCGTACATATCACACTCTTGCAACGTATGTACAGAGTTACACTACCTTGTGCCATCTGCTGTCGTCCAGAGGCACTGCCGACTCCATATTTTGGTGAAGGAGTGGTCTGCCGCCGGCCGCGGAGAATTGGAACACCACGAGATGACCTGCATTGAATCGACGCCCGTTGTATCCTAATGAGGACAAACAAAACTTCTGCCATCACCCACCGTCGTTCTTGAGAACTACAGAGAAGTGGCGCTCGTCGCCCTGCTCGTCCGTGGTTGACATTTGCACGAAAGTCGTCTCGTTTTGACTGGTTCGGAACCAGAACTCCAGGCCCTTCACCTTCCACACGGGAGCCAGCTTGACGAAGGACTCGATTGGGCCGAACGTTAGGGCGTTTGGAAAAGACGCTGAAAAGCCGCCGATAAGTGATGAGACCAGAACTTTTCTGTATCGACCGCGCAAAGAATGCGGTCACCTTTGCCAGCACACATCAAAGGGCCGACGGTCAAGCGGCCAGAAATCTGCTCGTGGGGGTTTGGCTCCGAGAAGACCTTAGTGACGCCTGCTTCCTCGCCGGTCAGCCATCCGTCGTCGACGCCCGTCCGCTGCGTGTCGCAGATACAAGAGGTGCCGTCGCAGCCTCCTCTGTTGGAGCTGCCGAAGCCACCGAAGCGCTTGCCGCGACCGAGCGCCGCTTCGAAGTAGGTGAGAGTGCCAGGCCTGCAAAGGAATCAAAATGTAAATGGGAAGTTTCCACTTTCTTCGTCCTTCAGACGTTGCACGGCGACCTCAGAGGAGCGCGGTCACACTCGTAGCTGAGGAACTGTCTGCAGTCGGACGCGGTGAGTAACTGCTTCAGCTGCTCCTTGTCGAAGAAGCGGTACTCCATCTGCCAGTAGCTTGGATCCATCTTCGTCCGTTTGACGACCGTCTCATTCTGGAAGCTGTGTGGAACGAATGTGATGCCCGTCTGGTCGAAGGTGTCCATGTAGCACTGGACGATGATCGACGACGCCTCGCCGCCGTCGCCGTCGACGTCGATTTTGTAGGCGCCGCTGACGCGCTCGCCCCACAGGTAGGCCTCGTGACAGTTGCGCGGCTGCTCGGCTGAAGCGCGCCGACTTCGCATCCGCCTGATTGAAAGCTCGCAGCAACCACTTACAGAACTGGCAGCGACTGCCCGAGAAGCCAATGTCGCAGAGACAAGACGCCGCCCCCGACGTCTCCTCGAGTACGCAAGAGCCGCCGTTTTGACAATTCAATTCCTCGCATTGGCCTGTCGTCGTCGTGGGGCCAACCGCTGGACGCGGGGTGATCGGCACATCGGAACAGCCTTGGCGGAAACTGTGGCCTGCTGGAAGCACCTCCACAGGGAAACCTCCCGCAGCCAACTCGGCAATTGGTTCGAAGCCGTAGTACATGTCTCGCAGGCATCCAGAAAAGGCAGCTTTGTTTTCGTCTAAAGGAGAGTGTTACAAATACTGTCCTAGAAGTATTACAAACATCTGCTGAAGCTGTGCTACCCAAAGGGCCGCCAAAGGAAGCAGTGAGAACAAAGTCTTCTGTCCCGCCGCTGTTGCCAACATTGAGCATTCGGGGAACTCCGTCAAGCTCGAGTCCAATCGTTTTGAAGCTGGTGCCCGAGTAGCGGAAGGTGAGAACCAAGTGGTGCCACCTAGAGCACTGTTAATGGCAGTCAAATGTAGAGAAACATTGCAATGGAACCACAACCTTCCGTCGTTCAGCTCGCTCTCAACGCGGGCCAACTCCCTATCGTTGTAGTTGACGAGTAGTCGGTCGTCCGCCACCTCCGCCGAGAACAGATCGCGGTCTGCCTCAGAGAGTTGCAGAAGCGCCACTGGCGCACTCCCAGTGTCGGCTGCCATCTGAAGCGCCAGCCACTGTGTGCACACAAGCGAGGACGCAATGCTTGCAGCAAACTGTTAGCGATCTGCGAACCTTGAATACCACGGCTACTCTGTCGACGAAGCGTCCGCTAAACGGCAGCTCGTACTTGAATCGAACCGTTCCGTCGCCTTGGACTATCTTCGACTCTGTATTGCAGAAAGGGGCCTAAGACGCACAGTTCCGACCATCCACAAAAATCAAATCTGAATTGCAAGCACCCTTCTCGCAATTGAGCCCGGAGTAGCTGGGTGCCTCCAGGGCGTCGTAGGTGTCGAAGGGTAGGAGACAGTCGCAGACCGGCTTGTTGTAGTAGTTGACGCACTGGCCGTTGTGGTGGCAGGGGTAGGGCGCGATCTTGCACGAGTCCTTGCAGCCTTCTTCGACGCTGGTGTCGGAGTAGTCGACGGCGCGCAATTCTTGGGAGTTGCCATCGACCAGCAGCTCGTCCACTCCCACGCAGCCGATCATGGAGATGGAAGAATCTGGGAAGCGAAGAGCGCAAATGAGTCGATCTGAAGCTTGCCAAAATCACATCTGCACTGTACAGGTACGCACCCAATTCGCGCGTCTTGCCCAACGACAGCTCGCCAACCAGCGCTCCGTCAAGGTCGATCGATGGAATCTGAGCTCGCCGTTCTTCCCCGCCAACTTCGAGAAGAAGGTAATTGCCCTTGATTGCCAATTCGACTCGAACGACAACTTGACTTCCGGTAGAGACCCGCTCTAAACAATCCATGGTATGTATACCTATCATATTTATGTAATACATAGTTGCAGTGTAATTCGGTATGTTAGACTTGATAGCCACGCAGTAAAACCCGCTTATTTCTTGTGTTAAGCAGAGCAAAGTTAGACCTTCCTATGATGATCGATCGCGTCTTAGCCTAAGCGAAAGCCTAAGCGTAAGCCTAAGTATGAGCATATTAATGTTTTTGAAAACTATAATTGTGACCAATGAAGTATGCAGCTTTTATCGGTCAGGTACGTATGTATATGTAATACGACTGATTATACGTACACCATACTTTCGCGCGACAAGTAGTGTTATCCGAGTAACTCGCCTGCTGATGCAGCAACCATGACTATCGCGTCTTTGTCTTTGTCTAGCAGAGCGACCTGGGCGTTACGCCCAACCACCGACAGAGCCAAGTAGAAGGCGGTTTGACCGCTCGACTCTTCGCTGGCTTTCAGAAGGGCTACGCTGCCGTCGACGCATCTCGTCTCCAGAGTCAACGTCAGGCTGATCGGCGTCGCCGTCGACGGGATGCTGATCGGCTCGAAGGGCACGCTGGATTCCTCCTCCAGCAGAGAGAACGTCTGCTGCTGCGTCGGGGAAATCCAAATGAGCGCAAAGACAAGAGCGGCTTGGAGCAGAGACTTGCTGGAGATCATGATGCGTTCGAATCGACGATGCTAGCAGCCGTCGCTCTAGTGCCGTTCAACTGCCGGTGGGGAACATCACCGAACGGCAGTAAGTAGGTAGGTAGTTGGATAGGCAGAGAAGAAAGGAGTGGGCGACCGAAGAATGGCGTCGGTCGGTTCCGCTCTCGGGAGAAGCTGACTGGACTGTGTGGCAGTCAGCGGCGAAAGCGGCCCCTCCACTCCACTGATAAAAGTCGGGCCCGACTGGCCGTGTGTTCCCGTCTCGCTCGGCCCGACAGGGCGCGCGCGACACTACAGCTTCTCATGAGAAGCGCAGTTGCGCACTTGACCGGCGGCGCGTCGTGTCCCTTGCAGCCGTAGTACGACGAAGAGGAGAAGGAGAAGAAGCGATACAATGGGTCGCGTCCGTGGGCCGTGACAAATCGTCGACTCGCCGATAAAGCGGCGCGCTTGTGCCCACGGCGCTTCCTTCGGCTTGTTTGTCTCCAGGCGGCGGCGCGCTGCGAACGGCGGCGGCTTAACGCCCCTACGAGGGCAGAGCCGACTCGCACTTGAGCGCACAGAAAAGTTCTTGCTGCGCGCTGCGCCCGACTTCGTTCTCGTCACTGTGCACACACAGACACAAGTTATCGTTTAGCGGCCTCCCCCAGTCATGAAGGCGCAGCGGTTCTCCTCGCAAAAAAAGTTGGCACACGCCGATTCAAGCTCGCTGTTTTGCGCGTTGGCTTACTAGTCTGTGACACATAGGTAAGGGCGTGTATCACATTAGTCAACGGTGGCGCGTTGCATAATAATAACGGCGTTAACAATTGTCATTAGGGCGCAATATCGTCAAAACGCAACAAGCCAATCACCGAAGCAAATCGCGACTACCGATGCACCACTCAGCGAGCTAGCGAAGTTTGAGTCCCTACATGTAGTCTAAGTCGTCGTTGTCATCTTCGTAATTGAAGAATTCGCTAAGTCTGGCCAGTTGCGCTCTCTCCGGTTGTTTGGGTCTGCGCCTGGGGTTCTATAGAGCGAGAAAAGGCCGAATGATTTGTGAATTCCCGTGGTAGCCTAACAAGCCTGAGATTATGCGCGCCCAACGAACACGCCGCACAGAACGCCTTTCTTGGAATTACAAGCAGCGAAAGATGGCACTTGCATGCAGCATATGTACCTAGAAGAAACGACAATTGACGGACGGTCAGAAACGCGTTGGTCGGCAGCTTTCGAGAATGGAATGGTAGCGAGAGAGAACAGACACAGACAACTGAGACATTGGCACGCTCAAAAACGAACAAGACAACGGAACGGCGGACAGTCAGTGAGTAGAACCGGACGAGAAGGTAGCGCACTGACAAGCGACGGCAGGCTCAGTCGGTCAGACGACCTCGCTTTTGACCCGCGCTACCTCGGGATTCCAGTCTAGTCTGCCGTCGTCGCCGCCGGACCTTCCCGGCTGCCTGACGGGTCGATAGCCGACCGGCATGCGGGGCTTCGGCAGCGTCGGCGGCGGCACTTTCTTTGGTCGGCCGCCCGCAGGTGGCGACTCCAGGGTGTCCATCTCGGGGTCGTCAACGCTCCCAGCCCTTCCGTAGAGTGCTGAAGCGTCAGGGCGGTGGAAGAAGATATTCTGACAGACTGCGCAAAGCGCAAGCCACACAAGCTTGCTCGACAGGTAGGTAGAGCGTCCTTACCGCTGCGGTCGCCATCGGGCCGCCCATCCCGGCCGGAGCCGTTCAGCGGTCTCAGTTCGGTTGAAGGTGCGGGAAACACTGGAACGAAGCGTGCACTGCCACGCTGCATATTGCACTCGATAAACTCGATTTGGTTAACTACATATACAATTCATGGTGTTTAATTTTGAACAATATATTGTTCGTTGTACATACTTTCTCCTCGTGAGGGCGGAGGAGGCGGCTCGTCGTCGCTCGTTCGCCGACGACGAGTGACGAAAACAAAGGCGGCGGCAGCTCCGACGGCGACGAGTCCGCCCACCACCAGAACGACGACTACGATGAGCCACCACGAAGCTGAAAGAGCGCACATTTCAAAATGCCTTTTGTGTATTGATTTGAAATTACACTCACACGCTCCGGCCGTTTGTTCGGCGTCACCACCACCTCCCCTCCTCGATGTTAGTGCTTCGGACAGAGTTCCGTACGCCGACTCTGAAAGACCCTTCGTGTCGGCGACGGACAGGTCGCGCACTCCGCAAGCTTCTGTTGAGAGCAGAGGCTGGTCGCGAGGCTCCCAGCTGGATTCGTGGCTGAACAAATCCTTGACGACGACCTCATTGGAGCCCTCTTTGACATATTGCCAGGCCAGCTCTGAAATTGCACTTGCGAGCCACTTGGCAGCTTCAGTGGGCTAACGTTCTATCATCACAAGCATCATAATATGTAACACTAACCAGATATGCATCCGTGGTCTTTTGCAGCTCCCTTTACTTCGCTTAGCAAAGCAATCTTGTTGATCTTTGGACGGTGAAAGCTGCTGGTGACATCGACAACGCTGCCGTCAACCTGCGCATATGTATGCACATAGCAGATTCTAGAAGTTCAATCACGCAACAGCTTTCCCTGTGTTTTAACTTCCAAGGTATTCCTACTTGAATAGAAGGAGAATAGAAATTTCCGGCCGCTGATAGAGCCCAGGTGACCACAAGAAAGTGCCGCCGACGGTGGAAGGTGTCCACTGGAAACGACTTCTCTAAAGATGAACGCAAATGGCAACCCAGCACTTTGGCAATGTGCTCTCGCCACGAAGCAGCACATACCAACGCCGTCGCCGTGCACCCGAACAGCGTCCGTTTTGAGGCAAACCCGGATCGGTTTCGTGTCAACTGTGATTATCAGAGGACAGAATTCGGTGGAAGCGTTGTATCGGAATGTCATCCAAATGCGCTTCGTGCGGCATTTGTCCGGAGGACATTGTCTCTCGGTTGCAAACTCTGTCTGTCCTCTGCTCTTGTCAAAGAGTTGGAACGATTTGGGCTTCCCTGGGCGATCTGTACATGTTGGAAACCGTCAGTAATGTTATTGAGGTGTACTGTGTAGATGTGTGTAGAAGTGCAAACAAAAGAATCTGTTTTGAACTGTCACCTAATGATACCTGGATCAGTAGAACAGGTTTCGGGACTGTTGCCATATTTGAGAACGTCGGCGCAACTGCAAAAGTCCTCAGAGGCGACGGCAGTACAGCGTCCGGTAAGTTTGCAGACTGGGCAAGAGCGGCAATCCTTGTCTGAGAAAGGCTCCTCGAGTTGCTTATTTGGCTGAGCCATATTATCTCGCCAGTTGCCTTGCAAAGCCGACAACTTGACTGGGGGAAGGCTGCCGCCGGTCTGCCCATGCGACAAGTGAATCGTGTCGGCCAGGCAGCCATTGAAGTTTGAATCACCGCTTATGAATAATTCCTCCAGGTGAGCAGCAAAGTTGTCCTTCGTGTCGCCGGCTGGGACACCCCCAATGAAGGTGCCGTCGGGCGCAGTACTGTACTGAGACGGTTCGCCGTATGTGTGGCCTCCGTCTGAAGCAGTCGCCAGATGGTCATTCGCTACTGTAACCCGAATAAGGTAAGTAGGCCAAATTCACCTGTATCTTCACGAAATTCGCATGTGGCGTTGTCGACAAGAAGGAAATGCTTCTTCGTCTCTGCATCGTAGGCAACCGCGACGCTTACCAGCTGCTTCTGCGCACAGCCTGCATTAGTCGACGATGGTGCAGTGAAACACGCACAAGAGAATCATGTATTCCCAGAAGGGCACATGTCAACATACCCCGGCATAGAACGTGACAGGACGAAACGGTCGTGTTGCGCAGAATCAAGTCCTTCGTCGCAAAATGAGCCACCAAACTCGGGCCGGATACTTCTTGCGCGTAGTGAACTTCAAGGATGTTATAGACGCCGTCGTCGGTCCTTCGTTCGAACGCCCAATAGATTATTCCAGTGGCCTCCTGATAGGCAAAAACCGGCGATTACATGACTCGCTGTATTCCATTAGCTACAGCCAGCCAACATACCTTGTTCGGTTGGAATTTGAATCCGACGGAACTTCGCGGCGATACAGGATTTTGGAGTTTAAGAAATCCGTACCACAGTCCTTTGAAACTGAGCCCTAAATGATGGAGAATTAGTAGTATTTGAGCTTGTGTAAAGACTTACTAGCAAAATGTGATTGTCTAGCAAATAATAATTCTTACCTTTTTCGCCAGATGTCGTTTCGCAGTCCGCATTGAACAACGATTTGAAGGGGCAGCTTGGAGCGAAATTCAGCGTGATGGTCTTGCTTTCTGCCCTGCTTAGAGGAAACACAATCAGCAATACAGTCACTTAGCAGCTACATACCTGACACACGTCAGCCGACTGATAGCTCACCGACTGTTCGGGTCGATTATAGGGTCTCCGTCGCAGACCAATCTCCCGTCCACGGTAATGTGAGAAATGTATCCTACCACACCACTGAAGAGAGTGAATCGTTTAGAGTGAGACGTCTCACCAAAACGTTCGAAGGATTGGAATCAAACTTGCCGAAATTCAATTGCTTGCAAGGTGAAGATTTCTGTAGTCGAGAGGCCGTCAGCTGGAAACGCGACCTCAACTGTTTCTCTGTGGTCCAACTGGAAACTGAGTCTTGTCCTCTGCGCCGACAACTCCAAGGTCAGTCGGTGCCAGTGGCCGTCGATCAGCTGCGCGTGTCCAACGGAAAATTTTTTCTTGCTATTTTTGGATCCACACTTAAGTTGGAATCCTGAAGAAGCGAGCCTTGCTCAGAAACAGTTCAGCTAATGGGCAGGTTACTGACTTAGGTAGAATTGGCCGGGCTACGACCCAGACTTATGTAACATAATGTACAGAGCTCCCACACCTTTGTCGATTTGGCACTCGATGGTATCGTGCCTGCTTGTGCTCAGTGAGAAGAGGGGAGTGTCGGCCCGGTCGATCAGAAACGAGAAGCTGATCTTCCAAGCACTCGTTGCCCACTTGGGCGAGGTCAGTTTGAGAACTCCAGGCTTGAACGTGCACTGCTTGCAGGAGTCTATCGGTAAAGCGCCGTTTTGGACACTCCACATAAGCAGTGAAGATATGCATGTACATACATTCGTGGACTAACCGGCGCCGTTCGCTGTCGCTTCCGAAAACGTTTGACGACAGGTCAGTTCGGACAAAGATATGTTGAGAGAACGGTTCGACGAAGACAAACCCGCGGCTTCTATCTCTACTAAGCCAGCCTGTTCGCCAGTTAGATGAATAGTTGGCTTGTTTATGTCAAGCTCAAATGCTTCGTTTGACACGACTGACCGAAAGTAGAACTTCGTATCAGTCGCCCTGCAGTAAATAGTAACATGTTGAGATTTAAGCGTGTGGTACAAACCAAGACAATACGTAATCGCTCACGTGCTTGGAGGAAGAAATTTCACCGTCTGTGTGCATTTTGTAGCAACACCTGGCGTTGCCATGAGGTCTTCTAGTTGCTTCCGTGACAGCCTGAACAATTATTTCCAATTGACCACTCGACTCAACCAAGTTGTCCGTATATGAACAAACTACAAACAATGACTTACTGATATCCGATAGAAACGTTCATGCGGCTGAGATCCACTGGCAACAGAGAGCCGTTGTCGGTCTCAAGAGCGTTGTGGACCACTGTGACTACTTCACCGGAAGCTGTTCTCGGGAAGTCGCAGCGCAGTTGTCGGGTATTGTCTGGGTGTGCAAAGTGAGCTCTGTAGACACCACTGGCGCTGGACCCATGCATGTAGTGGGCGAGACAACTAGAGTTCGAGTCAAAGGATCTGTCGCAGATCGAAGCGCCAGTGATATCTGAAACCAGGTTTGTTATATCGATTGAACGTTGCCAAAGAAACGCCTCGGAACCAGCGTACGATGCGTGTTCAGCAGAAGAAGCAGCGGAACCGCCGGCCAAAGTCTCCTGTCGATGAAGAAGGCCATATCCAGAACTGTGGCGCCTCCGAGTCCGCGCGACAAATCTTCTGAAGTGGGAACGGCGACAGGAAGTGGCCGCCAAAGGGGCGCGCGTGTGAGCTGTCGTCTGCCCTCTACTAATCGAGAAGAAACACTTCTCTCAGAGGTGTGAGGCGCTGAAGCAGAACGCAAACAAGACCAAGGGGAAGGGGCCGCGCCGCGAATCGAGCAGTCCCCTCCTCGACAAAGCACAGAGGGACGCCTTCACGGTCGCAGTATGTGTACCTGCGCAGGTATCTTCCTTCCACGCCGCCGTCGGCCGCGCTATACTACCGGCTTACAACAACAACGCACAGACACGCTGCGGCCGTCAGAAAGCATACAGGAAGGCGTACCTTGGAAGGGAGAAAGTGAAGAAAGAACTAGCTGGCCGAACGACGGACGGCCGGCAAGCAGACCAGAAGACGCGAGATGACTGCGCGCCGCCGTCGCCGGTATTCACCGGCCCGCGGACAGAAGTCGTGTTGTTCTTAGCAGGGCCTGTCTGTGTGTGTGGAGCGCCCAGCGGCGCTGTTTGTATGACTTTGTTGCTTCCACCTTTCCTGTCTTTCTGTGCGTACGTTCGGTCGCACACACACGGTGCCACGGAGAGATATGGGGAGTAGCTGAGCAATCAGCGGAGGTACCAACCCAGTGAGACCGGCAAGTCAGCGAAAGTTCAGATGATTCGTCCCAGCGCCACTGAAAGCGCAGTAGTGCAAAGTAGTGCAAGCTGTTCATGCGTCTATCTGAGCAGCGATGCTCAAATGTCATGGAGTTCCATAGCGTTGTCGTCACCACATCACATCGTGTCAATCGGTTACATATTCTACCGTAATTTACTGGACCGCTACTTACCACAAGGAAAATTTAAAATTGATCTATGCCTACGGTATAGCCCAGATTTGAATTCAGCGCTTTGGGATTTCTCGAAAGCTGCATACAATACAGTAATTGACATAGACTTACTACACCAAAATTGATATCATTAAAACGGACAGCAAGCTTCAATTTGAATACCGTTCACATCAGTTCAATTTGTCATCTAGAACACGGTAATAATGGGTGTTGGATATCTACATTACTAAGCTAGCTAGGTGTAGTGTCCGTCCGAAACGCTCGCCTTCCTAGCACTTCGCCACGCGACGCTTCAGCACGCGCTTGCCTCGCTAGCACTTCGCCACGCGACGCTTCAGCACGCACGCGCTAGGAAGCCAGCAGGACGCCAGCGGCGTCCCGCAGAGAATCTCGCTCGCTTCGATCGATCGACCGCAGTAAATCAATCCCTGCACGGCCAGCGTCGCCTGTTGCTGCCTTCCTTCAACGCAGGCTTTGCCTGAACAGTACGGCAATGCACGGTAGCAGAGCCTTGCAAAAGCGAACAGTGCGGCAGTGCGCGGTACAGCAGAGAACCTTGCAATGTGCAATTCAACAGAGCCGAACAGTACGACAATGCTCGCGCAGGCAATTCAAGCCGCTTCAGCGACTATTTCGCTTGCAACAGGACAGATCTTGCAACAGGACAATCGGCCCGCTCTCTAGCATTTGTTTTGCACGCCGCTTTGTACGGCGCGTTCGCGAGGCAGTCAGCGCCATTAGCTTGCAACAGGACAGACTTTCTGCAACAGGACGCTGCAACAGTACAGACGCTGCAACAGGATCGTCGCGCAAGGCGACCAGCGCCATTGGCTCGCAACAGGACAAACCTTTGCAACAGGACAGATTTTGCAACGGGACAAATCTTGCAACAGGACAGATTTTGCAACCGGAAAATCTGTCCGCTTTCTATCATTTGTTTGCGCTGCGCTTTGTACGGCGCGTTCGCGAGGCAGTCAACGCTGTTGGCTTGCAACAGGACAGACTTTCTGCAACAGGACAAATGTTGCAACAGTACAGACGTTGCAACAGGATGCTCGCGCGAGGCGACCAACGCCATTGGCTCGCAACAGGACAGACCTTCTGCAACAGGACAGATTTTGCAACAGGACACATCTTGCAACAGGACAGATCGTGCAACAGGGCAGACCTTGCAACAGGACAGATTTTGCAACAGGACAAATCTTGCAACAGGACAGATTTTGCAACAGGACAAATCTTGCAACAGGACGAATCTTGCAACAGGACAGATTTTGCAACAGGACAGATTTTGCAACAGGACAGACCTTGCAACAGGACAGATTTTGCAACAGGACAGGCCTTGCAACAGGACAAATCTTGCAACAGGACAGATTTTGCAACAGGACACATCTTGCAACAGGACAGATCGTGCAACAGGGCAGACCTTGCAACAGGACAGATTTTGCAACAGGACAAATCTTGCAACAGGACAAATCTTGCAACAGGACAGATTTTGCAACAGGACAGATTTTGCAACAGGACAGACCTTGCAACAGGACAGATTTTGCAACAGGACAGGCCTTGCAATAGGACAGGCCTTGCAACAGGACAAACCCTACAATAGGACAGACCCTTCAACAGGGCAAATCTTGCAACAGGTCAGACCTTGACAATGAACAGGGCGGACGTTGCGGCGCGCGTGCGAGGCGACCAGCGCCGTTGGCTCACAACGGGACAGACCTTGCAACGGACAGACCTTGAACAGGACAGATCATGCAACAGGACATTACGGCCATTGACGACTGCATTCCATGGTATTCAGGTCTCAGGAATTCTTCTGCAACGGGAAGGAACGGCTAGTACTACATATACGAACTTTTGAGTATACTTCACCTATGTACAGTCTAAGGTTCAATGTCGTTTGTCACCGTTCCGACAATGAGTTACATTGCACTTTGTCGTCAATCCAAACCGCACGAGCTGTTGTCCACTGAGGTCAGGACATCGACGTGTATCTTCCTTGCGCAAACAAACGGCAGCAGCGATGGGACGAATGAATTTGGCCACCACCTACATCTACTGGCCGACTTCCAAAACAATCGTTTGAAAACGTTAGCCATCCAAAGGTTGGGCTATCTATCTATCTGGGGAACCACGTTCGTGCACTGGATGTGACTTTACAAAAACATCCCTTCTCACCACTTGTCTTCGAAGCACGCGCAAATGGATGGTAGCTGTGACGGAACGAGTGGATTACAGATATCGGTCTGGATCGTGCGTTCACGCGATTGAATCACAGCTTGTTCTTCTCAGCCGCAGGTAGAGCTTTCGAGATCGGTGGACGGCTGCGCCAGGCCTTTGTCGTCTTTCTCGTCATCGGCAACGGCTTTGCGGATGTGCGCGCTGCTGTTGGCGTAGTAGTTTCCGAGAAGGCGGACGAATTCGTGCATGAGCCGGCAGTGACGGCGCAGCCACTTGTGTCGCTGTTCGGTGGCCAGCAGCGGTCGGGCATGCTTGACTCTATCGGCCAGGCGACGGAGCCGGTGGCGCCACTGAGAACTGCCGCTCTTCGCCTTCCTCAGGTCGGCCTTGACGCGTCGCAACTCGGTCATCTTCTCGTCGAGTCGAGGGTAGACGTGGCGCTGGAATCGGAGCAGTCGGCCGACGACCTTCTTCTCGACTCGTCGCCTCAGTCGAATCCTCTCGCGGGCCACCTGCATGGACCACTTGGCGGCGGCCGTCAGTGTCCTGCGCAGGTCGCTGTCCTCGGTGCTGGCCGTGCTGGCGTAGCGCAGCAGCTGATCGGCCATGATGCCGTAGTCGTCCTCTCTCGCCTCCGCCGCCCGGCTCTCGTCGCCATCGTCGTCGGACGAGAAGCTGCCGCCGGAGCTGCCAGCCTCGGCCGAGTTGGAGTCTGCTGAGTCGCTGTCGTTGGCGTGGTGATGGCCGGCGAGGGATTTGTAGCGGTCGCCTCTTGTCGCCATGATCTGTCGAATGAGATCCACTTGGTCGGGAACGCTCTTGGCGATGGCCGACATCATCAGCAGCGACTGCTCGAACTCTTCCAGCTCGCGAAACAGCCGGTACTCTTCGTCCTTCTCCTTGCTGGCCATTGAGTAGGTCTTCTTCTAGTGTCTTCTTTCTCTTCTTCTACGCTATAGTTGTGGTACTCTAACTTTTATTGCTCAAAATAGAAGACAGATTTACTCAATTTCTTCAAACCAAACGCTCCTTATGTGGTCTAGCCAGACGTTTGAAAGTTGTGCATTCCATAAATTTCGTTTGGTTACACGTTACGAAGTGGCGCTTCGATGCAGAACCGTTGGTTTTCAATTCTGCTTGTTACAGTATACGTTACGTCTAATATTACACTTCCCCTACGACAGCGAAGATCCGTGTGAGACTAACATGATTCAACAACTCGAGGTACCGTACCGTTCTTATAAGCGGTATGGAATACACAACTTGAAGACACTGACAATCGCGGCATATACGGTGGATGTATGGTTGGTTTCCGCGAATAGTTTGCGTTGTCTGTTGTCAAGTCCCGTCACTAGGGAGTTTCGAAATCCTCGGTTATATGTAAGGAGAGGGCTGATTCAGCCCAGTTTTCAGGGTTGCACCTTGAACCAGTCGAAGGAAACTACTTGTTGTCATTGTTAGAACGTGTCGAAGCTTTCTGTGGTGCGTCCAGAAGTGACGAGATCGCTTGCTATCGTCGTCATGATGGAAGTTGAGTCGCTTCACGTCGTCTCGGAGGTGCAGTGCCGTTTCGCCACAACCGAAATCGTCAGTCGCATGCGAAATGGCGACTCGGCGAAGGCGCAGGAGGCCGACTTCGTGGTTCATCTTCCAGACAGCGCCTTTATCGTCTACTTTGAAATGTGCGCTTGCTAGTGTAATGTGCGCTTCTTCACAGTCGAATGTGTCGTTACGCGCCGATTGTTGAAACGACCCGTCTCTTCTAGGGAAGTGGACGGCAAGTTGACCGTTGGAGAAGTGAAGGAGAAGGAGAAGGCCAAGGTTGAATACGACGAGGCCAAGCAACGAGGCGTGTCCGCCGGCCACGTCGCTCAAAAGTAAGCATATTGAATGAGTTGAGGTTGTCGCATGTATTGCCTTCGTCTGTAGAGCAACCCGGCACATCGATTGCGAGTTGCTTACCATTGGAGGGCGCGTGAAACCAATGCGTTCGGCATTTCCACCAACGTCTCCGCCGGCGGAGTGGCGCGCTTCAAACTGGTGTATCAGCAGCTGCTGCAGCGGGTCAGGGGCGTCTACAAGCACTACATCAACATTCAGCCTAAGCAGGTTGGTCAGGACTCGAAAGGTCACTGTTCGTTGTTTCCATTGTCAAATGCGTGCATTGTACATTGGTCTTTGTAGGTGGTGAAGGACCTCCAAGTGGACGTGTTCCTTTCCGAAGTGGCGCCCATCTCGGTTCTTCGCGTGCCGAAGTTCGCTCCGAAGCTGAGCAACCGATCGAATCGCGAGCTGCTTTACTACGAAGGTGTGCCAGCGTTGAATGTTTTCGCGCGGTCCGTTGCCGTTTATGGTAGCTACGCAGTTTCACCCTACAGTTCGGTTTCAGAGCAGCCAGGCGTGGAAGTGCGCCGAATGGACGGCGAAGGCGTGCCTCGGAGTCGGGCGCATGTCAGCTGGCGGCCGACGGCGGAAGAGCAGCAGGCGCTGTCCGAAGGCGCAGGACTGTTGGAAGGACAGCTGGTCGTCCTCTACGACGTCGAGCGAACGGAAGACGCCAGCGGACAAGTGCAGGTAGACTACAGACAGACGGAAAAGTTGTTCGCTTTTTTGCGAGTACTTCAATTGAATCCTTAGGTTGTGGACGGCTACTTCATCCACTTCGTGGCGCCGCCGGACGTGGCCGTCGGAAGGAAGAGTCTGGTCTTCGCCCTCGACATCAGCGGCTCCATGGCGGGACGCAAGCTCGATCAAGTCAAGGTGAAGAGTGAAACGCGTACGGTATGCTACCGTTTCCTGATCGTATATAGCTACCATAATCTTCCTTCGCGCTTAGGACGCCATGCACAAGATCTTGAGCCAGCTGGACGAGGACGACCACTTCAACGTCCTCTGCTTCGACACTTCATTGGAGCAGTGGCAGAAGGGCGAGCGAGGTCGACGTCTGCTTCCCGCCACCGAAGAGAATGTGGAACAGGCGCTGGCCTTCGTCGACCAGCAGCGCGCCAGAGGAGGTTAGTTTCATACTCAACATCCCACGTCATACATAGGTAATTGGCAGTAATTCGCCTGTACTCTGAAGGTACGGACATCCACCTGGCGCTGTCCAAGGGCGCCGAGTGGCTGGTGGAGAGCGAGTGGAAGGAGGAGCCTCTGGCCAACCTGCTGGTGCTTCTCACCGACGGCGAGCACAACAGCGGCCGAGTCAAGCGCAACGACATCAGCGCCAGCGTCGTCGCTCAGCTGGCGAAGGCGCCCAATAAGCGTCGAGTCAACGTGTGCGGACTGGCCTTCGGCAGCGAGGCGGACTTCGCGCTTCTGAAGGAGACGGCGTCGGCGACGGGCGGAGTGGCGCGCCTCATCTACGCCGACAGCGACGCTTCCCTCCAGCTGGAAGACTTCTACGCCGAGATCTCCGCCCCAGTCTTGGCCAACTTAAAGATCAAGTGAGACTACTGATTGACATGACTTAGCTGTGTGGTATAGTGCACACACTCCGCTATTGCTTTCTCAGATACGAGAACTCTAAGCTGGAGCCGGACTCTTTGGTTCGCAGCGCCCAGGAGAGAAGCGACTGTCTGTTCGAAGGCAGCGAGTTGGTGATCGCCGGCAAGTTGGCTGCGCTCGATCTCGATTTGGGCGACGTCGACGTCTCCGGACGCGGAAGACTGGGAGACGTCCGCATCAACAGCCGGAGACTGCCTGCGCCCGTCGTCATCGGACCTCCCATTGACATTTTGCCCCCGCCGCCAGCGAAGTCGGACGACAAGAGGTCGTCGACAGCTGTCTGATCATTTCCAATTTGTGCTTCATGCATGCTGTATGTGAATTTGTTGCTTAAGCGGCCTCTCCAAGACGGTGGGGGGTTTCGTCGAGAGGACCTGGGCTTTTCTCACCGTCAAACGTCTGTTGGAGCGCGCCGACGTCGAGAGCGATGGAGCGGCGAAGAAGCAGCTGCGGCAGAAGGCGCTCGACTTGGCGCTGAAGGTGCGCTTTCTTTGCTATGCTTAGTCGCTACGCTAGCTAGAAAGAAATGCTCGTCTGTCCAATACTGAGATTTGTCTTCATTCAGTACTGCTTCGTGACGGAGCTGACGTCGATGGTAGCCGTTCTGGAGGAGGGCAAGCAGAAAACGGTGCTCCGACCCGTTGCCGACGACCTGCCGCCCTTCATGGAGTTTCACTTATACGCACATGCCGGAGTGATGAGTGCTGCATCAATGATGTACTGCTCCCCTTCTCTGAGCTTCGGCGGCGGCGGTGTCAAGATGTCAAAACGAAGGGGCAAGGAAGATGATAGCTAGAAAGTGGCGTGGCCTTAGCGAATCTATGGATTTGTCATTTAGCCCGCGCTGGAGGCGATTCCATGATGGTTGGAGGCGGCGCCGGTAGCGCTTCTGGCATGCCGATGTCGTCCCTTGCGAAGAAGGCCGGTCCTGCGCGTTTCTCTCAACTGGCTGAAAGACGTGCGGTGCGTAGGTGGAGTGCACATCGTACAGTAAGAGGTCGGGGCGCTCGAGTTATGTATGTACCTACGTAGCTACGTTTAGGCTCCTGCTCGTGCTCCGGCACAATATGTGACGATGGGGGCGAGACAGTCGTCGTCGGACATGGACGAAGAAGACGACGTAGCATTGATGGAATTTGCGATGGATGTGGACGACGAGAAAGTGTGCCAGATTCAGAAAGAGCGCAGCAGGAGTCGCAGTCCAGGGAAGAAGGCGAAGAAGGAAGAGAAGCTGTTCGAGCGTTTCAGCGGAAAGTCGGCCGAACAGGTGCGCGCTCTTTTCTGTGCTGTGGGGGCGGTTGATTTCGTCGGGGAATTGTTGAACTTGATAGTTGATCGTCAATTTCAGATCCTGGCTGACTGCAAGGCGCAGTTGGTGGGCGATCGGATCCCGGGAGATCTGGCAGAGCTTCTGTGCGGCGAAGGCGGCGAAGCGCTGTCGTCGTCGGCCGATCGAAGGCGCGCCTGGGCAGCGGCGCTGTCGTCGCTGGTGCAGAGTCGAGGGGTGGTCCAGAAGCTGGCCAGTCCAACGGCGACGCTGGCCGTCTTGGCCAAGTTGGACAGGAAGGGAAAGAGCATCGGTACGTCATATATTGTTGTTGTTGTTGTAGCGACACAGTTTTGTGTACATCTTGGTGTCTCTGTATTCCAGAGGAGTACGACTTGCTGATTCTGCTGGCTTCCCTGGCGCCGCTGCTCGATTCGACGCCCAGCGTGGACCCTCTGAAGATCGTCGAGTCCATCTACTGCAAGAGCGCCGCCTCGGTTGGCGCTCAACTCGTCAGACTTCCATCGATGGTATGGTACGTACCACAAATCGTTGCGACTTTGCAGGCCAAAGGGGCCAAATCTACACTGTTGGTGGTGAAGAAAGGCGAGGGCCAGTTCTCGGTCCAGACGCGAGAGGAAGCCAAGTCGCTGGCGGAGACCAAAGGTCTTCTGCCCGCCGTCGCTTTGCTGGCGCTCATTGGCCTGACGTCGACCGAGAAAGAAGCCGCCGGCTGGAGCGATGAGGCGAAGGCCTTCTTCCGCCTGCTCGGCTGCAAGTCGCCTCTGAGCGACGAGATTGCCTCTTTCCTCGCCCTGTGATCTTACTTGCGTCGGTGATTTGCGGGGATGTGGTAAGTATGTACATGTAAGAGGTAAGAGCTTGGCACTTGCCACTTCTGCTGTCCTTGCCTGTAGCTTCGCACCCTTGCACCACGCTGCTACTCTGTCCCAGAAGCCGTAACGTGTACCGTAATCCAGAAAGGTCCCATTCGGTCAGCGATGTGTTCAGCGTTCAGTGAACCGCCACAACACTAATTACTCGCCAGCTGCCTGCGAACATATTCTTCTTACACGGGGCTTTCACAGCCCGGTTTAGTGCAGCGGCTGCCGGCCGACATATATGTACGTCTCTTCGAGTATGTAATTTGGCGATGCATTGGGGTGAGTGGGCATGTATGCGTCGCTGTCGGTGCGCAATCTTTGTTCAGAGGCAAGGGAGTTGGGTTATTCGGATCTCCTTAGAAGGAATGACACAACGCGACCATAGCATGTCCGTGGGCGCACACAATCAACGAAACAAAAGCTAGCGCGAAGGCGGCGCTCCTTCGAACAATCGGAGGCGCTCACGAATATCGTTCATCATCGCACAATATGTAGATCTGTTCATCGTACTCGCCTTGAATGAATACTCGACAAAATCAACAATTTACCAGGTACATGCGAGGGCGACAGACTGGGTATTACTGTACAACGCCAAACGAGGAGATTGCATAACTTGACAACGGTATGGACAACGTACGCATGGGTAGATAGTACTCGGCTTTCGGCCAAACAAAATCTCACGGCCGGATTACGCGCGACTATAGCCCAATTTCCACAGATAGATTGGGGGCGACCGTACATGAGATTGCTTCGCAGCGCCAACATACATCGACTAACAATGACCATAACAACAGTACCGCGATAAGCGAATGGGAAGAGAGCCCGTCGTCGTACTCAATCTGCTCTGTGACGACGGAAGGAAGGAAGGAAGGGTTGTGGACCTGGCAGTCGTGTTGCTATCGCTAGTCCCAGAGAGGGAGACGACGACGACGACAGCACCTGGGAGATGGGCAGTCGGTCGGTCGATCATTCATTCGGCGCGAGCAAGCAAACGCGGCCGCCTATGTATCTACCAGACCAGCTAGGTGCATGTACATGCACTACGCGAGGACGCAGCTGCCACCGCGCGCACGTACGTACGTACAACAACACAAGATCAATAGGAGAGGATCGCTAAAGTGCGTCAGGCGACGTTGAACTCCTTCTGCATGGCCTGCAGGTCGCTGATCATCGTGTTCAGATTCTCCACCTGCGTGTTCAGCTCCTCCGTACTGAAGGACGTCTGCAACGACATAAGGAGACAACCTTCTACAAGGAAGATGTAAGCCGCTGTTTGTTTGGGTGGTGGATTTTTGAGGTTATGGACATAAAAACTAATGCTTTACGTATGTTGCAGACACAAACTCTCAACGCAGTGGTCATACGGTAGCACTCACGCAACCACGACAGAAATCAGACTGCTGGCACCTGCAGATCGGCGGCGCTGCCCTTCCCCTGGGGGGTCAAGGCGCCGAGGTCGCCGCCTCTGTCGGAGGGCGCAGGGGAGGAGTCGGTCGTCGTGGTCGTCAGTCGGCGCTGGGGCGAGTCTCTGCTGCTGCCGCTGCCGACGGCGCCATTGCGCATCACGTTCGGCTTGACAACCGCCACGTCAGGCGTGACGGCGTATCGGCCACCGTAGTTCGACTGACCATGGGGCAGGGGACGGACCAGAACATGCGCCGCTCCACTACCACTGGAGGGAAGCTGGGGCGGCGGCGGCGGCGGCGCAGTCAGATTGAAGGACTTGAGCGGGTGCTGCTGCTGGCGCGTCAGCGTGCCCATGGGACCGACCACGACCACGGGCGCAGGAGGGGGCGGCGTGAAGTCGTGTTGCTGCGCCTGCTGCTGATGACCCGAAGGCAGCGCCATGGGAGGGTCGAACTCGACGCGAGCGCCCTGCTGATTCCGGGGTCCCGTGTAGACGACGTGGGGAGTTCGCTGACGCGAAGAAGTCATAGGCGGCGGCACCGAGCCCCCTTCCAGGCTGGCCGTCGACGACTGGTGGTAGCTGCGCGTCAACGTGCTGGCGCCTGAAGCAGTACAGTGAACAACCTCGTTTGTGCTTCGTTCCAAACGTCACACTGGCCCCAGCAAGCAGACCAGTAGCACAACTAAACGCAGATTACAACTAGTCCCAACACGAACACTAAGAGCAAAGTTACTGTCAAGCGGAAGGAGACAAGGAAGGCCGCCCACTGTCGTCGCGCCCGTCGGCGTCGTCGTCGATGTCGGCGAATTGCGCGTCGTAGTCGCTAGCGACGGCCGGTACTCTCCTTTGCTGGGGCATCACACGGGCGCCCACGACGACGGCGGGAATGGACGAGTTCGACGACTTGTAGGCTGAGACGACGCCGCCTCCCCTTCCCTCGGAAAGTAGACTCTGCGTCATGGAGGGCCGGTGGGACTTCGGGCCGCCGCCATGGGAGCGTCGACTTCGACGAGCCACGTCGCTGGCACCTGACGACGACAAGCCACAATAGACCACGAGAGGGAAGCTACTCTCCTCTCCGTCACAACACCACGGTAGCGGACTTGCTCACAGACCGACCAGACAACACAAGCAGCTAGTACAACGGCAACGTCTAGAGACGATTACCACACTCTGACACTGCTGGTAGGACGACAAGCAGGTACGAAACGAATCCGCCTTACCACCGAGCGACTGGTATCTGGGTGGCTCCAATCCACCTGCGCTATCGTCGTCGTCTCCATTCAGAGGCTGCAGTTGCTTCTCGTCGAAGGAACCGCTGTCTATAAGAAGTTTCAAATGAAGCCGACCAATTAACCGAGTGAAACGACTGGCGTCACACCTTCTCTGTTGTGCTTCAGGTGTGTGGGGTGGTTGATCCACAAGTCGGGCGCTTGAGGCACGGCCGTCAGCCGCTTGGCCGGCCGATAGCCCTTGCGGTCGACGTTGTTGCCACCGCCGGCCAGTCGGCGGAAGCAGCAGAGGCAGCAGACGATGCAGAGCAACAGTAGGAGAAAGCAGCCCACGAAAACGGCCGCCGCCGCGGCCACAAGCAGCAGTTGCTGCTGCCCCAAAGACACTTCCAACCCGTCACTGTCCGAGCCGCCGACAGCGCCCTTGGAGCCTCTGTCGTATGGAACAACGCCGGCGCTTCCGTGAGAGCCTACAAAACAGCAGCCACCGTTTGTCGTCTTAGCAAGATCCTGCCATCTGTCGACCTACTCGCTGGGTCGTATCGGACGGTGGAGGAGAAAGGTCCCGGACCCACGCCGTTCCTCGCTTGAATTTTGAAGTAGTAGACTGTTTTGGGCGCAGGCAGAGTCATCGTCCAGGACAACTGCTCGCCGACGATCGGCTCCACCCAGTCCCAGCGCTCGTCGGGCAGCGAGGGCGCGTCCGTGTATATAATAACGTAGTCTTCAAGGGGTCCGTTGGCGAAGCGCGGCCTCTGCCAGCTCAGCATCACGCCCTGCGGGTCCTTCGAGGGCGAGGGCACGATGGTCAGATCCCTGGGCGCAGAAGTGGGCGCCGACTGCCGAGTGCGCGCGAACTCGTTCATGCTCCACTGGGAGACGGAGGCGTCGGCGCCGCCGCCCTCCTCTTCTTCCAGGATGCGGCGCACGGCGAACTCGTAGTTGACGTTCGGCCTAAGGGCTTCCACCACCAGCCACTCGTCGGTGGAGTTGAGGTAGCGGTAGCCTGTCTCGGACTTGGCCACACGGTAGCGCACGTTGTAGACGAGGCCGGGACGACGCGACTGCGACTCCTCGCCATGGGCGCTCTTCCAACTGAGCTCCACCGAATGGGGACTGGTCGGCTCGGCCTTCAGGGCCACCGGCGTCCCACTGCCGGGCAGCGCTTCCAATCCCTCCGGCGAGTAGGTCTCGTCGAAGGCGTCTTCGTCGTCGTCTAGGTCGTCCAGTCCGGCCCTTCCGTCCGGCCGTTCGGCCGGCGCGCCCACTCTCCCCGTCTCGTAGAGTGGGTAACCGTTGCCCTGCTTGTTGTAGCCCTTGAGACTGACGACGTAGTCGCGCCCGGGTCGCAGGCCGCGAATCAGGTGCGAGCGCTTGTGGGCGCCGACCTTGACACTGTCCACGTCGGGCATGTTGATGCCCCAGCCGATGAGGTAGCCCCGAATGAGAACGCCGTCGTCCAGGGGCGAGGACCAGGTCAACTTCAGAGCGTCCGCGCCGGCCGGGCGCACGTGGAAGGCGGTGGGCGGCCCAGGCACCTGCTCCTCGAAGCGCTCGTGTTTGGGCGTCCGAAGGCGCGTCCAGGGGGTCCACACCCCAGTCCCATTGACGGTACCCGCGGCCAGACGCAGCTGGTACCGCTGGTCGGGATCCATTTCCGGCAGCTCCTTTGAGCGCGCCTCCGCGTCCACCGTGACCACGACGGGCGGCGAGCCGCGCCGCTGCTTCTTCCACTCGAGCGAGTAGGATGTGATGACGCCGTTGCGATCGGCCGGCGCCGGCGGCTCCCAACTGGTCGTGATCTCCTAGAGGCCCAAGTGAGTGAGAGAGTGAATAGCTGGCGACGACAAGACAACCAAAACCAACTCTGTTGTTGGTGGCAAAGGCGACGAAGTCGAGCGGCGGGCCGGAAGGGACGTCGGAGTGGGTGCGCACCACCACCGTCTCCGACGAGAGGCCGGCCCCGTTCCTGCTCAGAGCCTCCACTCGGAGAGAGTAATTGGAGAACTCCTCCAGACCGTGAAGGGAGTATGACGTCTCCTCGACCTGACAGAGGAAGACGATGACGATTGTGTCATATCCTCAAAACATACTATCACATATGATGACCTAGCGTGCCCTCACGTGTATCTCCGTTTCTTCCTGTTCGTTTCCCCCTTGCGCCTTATAGAAGAGTCGATAGCGAAAGGGGCCGTCGGCGCGCTTGGCCGGCGGTCGCCAGCTGATCTCGATGCTGGTGGGACTGACCGCCCACGCCTTCAGACCTTCCACCTTGCCCGGCACCGTCTCTGGAGAACAGAAGGTGACTGTAAACTAAGAGAACGTCCAATATCACTCTCTCTCACTTTCGTCTTTGGTGGTGACGGTGATGGGTATGGAGGAGGCGCCGCGCCCCACGTCGTTGAAGGCGACCACGCGGAACTCGTACGCCGTCCTCGGCTCCAGATCGGATACGGTAGTCTGCGTCTCCGTGCTGTTCACCGTCCTCTCGCGACTGAAGGGGAAGCGTCAGACACGTCTCACCACGAAAGGGCGTCTTATTACTAAAGTTTGCGTCGAGTACAGCGGCGCGCGCACCTGCCCGCCGAGCGCTCCTTGTAGAAGACGCCGTAGCGCAGCGTTCGCGCGGGGCCCGTCTTCAGAGGAGGGTGCCACTTCAAGGTCACGTGACGACTGGTCGTCGCCAGGGAAGTTAGACTGAGCGGAGCAGACGGCAGCTGGGAACCTGGCGACTGCTCGCCGATGTCCTCGTCTGAACGGAGTATTAGCTTCGCTCTCATCACGGGTTTACTTGTGCACTAAACAGAAGAACTCAATCACGTCAAGCCAAGGGTTTGATTGAACGCAATGCCAAAACCAAAAGCCGGCAGTTGTCGGTTTGCTCTGCGAGGGATTAATCAACGGCAGGCGTTAATTGGCCTATTGATATGAATGGTTGGCTCGGCGTCACACGCTCTCTTACCCTCAACCGACCCCGCGGGGCTCTCATCGAAAAACAAGAGGCTCCTAAGTTCTTCTGGGTCTGAATACGCCATTGGTCAGTGGAAGGAAGCGCAATCTACTATCGACTGACTGCCCAACCTGCGGTCTGTACGATGAGTTGCGCGTGCGCTTGGACGGAGCCGAGTGAGTTGGTGGCCAGACATTGGTAGACGGCCTCGTCTTCCTTCACGAGACCCAGAACGCGCAGCTTGCGCTTCCCGGTCGCTTCCTCGGTATCCAGCTGAAATCGCGCCTCAATTCTCTCAGGTTGGCGACAATACAGCGATGCAGGATCAATTCTAGCGAACGTCGCACCAGTCAAAACCACTCGGTTCTACTATTCGGAATTGAGCTGACCCGAAAGTAGGGCGAAGGCGTGATGAGCTCCCCGTTCTTGAACCACTCGACTGTAGGCTGCGGCTCACTGCGAACTGCGCAGGACAACTGCACGTCCATAGCCTCCTTGCTGACCAGGTTCTGGGGTCTTCCGCCGTCGGCGAAATTCGGCGCCTCTGAAAGCGCAATACCGCATCATGGTTCAGTCACAACGACAACGAACGGAATAACTGTCTTAGCGAAAGACGCCAGGAGGGCTCAACCTTGGAGCCTGAGGAGAGCCGGAGGGGAGGCGAGGGCGCCGACTCGGCACGCATAGCCGCCGGCGTCCTCCGCAGCGACCCGGTCGAATAGCAACGTCGCCTGTCCCACTCGTCTGACGCGCGCGTTGTCCGGACGGAAGAGCGCGCCGTCTTTCGTCCAGGAGATGTCGGCGGACGCAGTTCCGGCGACGGAGCACTCCAGCGCCGCCTGCGCTCCATCAACTACCGACACACTGGACGGACGGAGAAGGAAGCGGGCCCCGCCTGAACGGCTACTGTATATTATTTTGGACTGGAGGCGTGTAGCACTAATTCAACGGGCCAACATCCACTGCATGTCGTATTATGCACTATTACTCCATTCCCTATTATTATTATTCTCTTAGCATCGGAGTCTGTGTAACGACATTAAGTGGAACCAACCTTCGGCTTCATCTGCGACTGACAAGGAAGCGAGTTGGCTGCGACGTCGGCCGGCGGAGTTGATCGCCTCACAGGCGTAAGAGCCGGTGTCGGTTCGTTTCACGGACTGGATCTCCAGAGTTCCCGTTGTAGGAACGACGCTGATACGCGAACTCTTGCCTGTAAATAGAATGCAACGATGCCATTCGTTCACCAGCTGTGCACTCTCCTCGCAGCGGTTCAAAAGAGGTAGCTCACGAGAGTCGAGTCGGCTTCCATTGCGCAGCCAAGCGATATCGGCAGCAGGCACCGCCGACACTCTGCAGACAAAGACGGCGACGCCGCCAGACGCTACCTCGATGTCTCGCGGCCGCTCAAGGAAGCTCGGCACTTCTGAAACGACGGCCGTTATGCCGATGCGAAACTAAAAGCACAACTATTGACAAAGACTGTGAAAAGACCACACCTGCTATTTGAATCGCCGCCTTTCTACTGAGGTAGGTCCAGTGGCGGTCAGAACCAACGGTCACCACGCATTGGTATTCGCCAGCTGTCCGCCCACTCAATCGGTGGATCGCCAAGCTCCGACTCGTGTCCGATACTCTGTAGTAGATCTACTTCTGCATATTTAGCGACTGCAATTTGACTGGCGTGCTACTTTTGCGACAAGTATAGTTGCTGCGTTGAAACATGCTTAGAATGCCAGCTTGCGCTGCCAAAAGAACGGCGTCTGGCGCTGTCATACTCGTTTCAATATTCGGACTAGAAGTATCAATTTACTAGTAGTAGAAAGAAGGAAGCAAGAAGGAAGGAAGGATGGCGGCGGGGGTAGAAGACGAGATGGCGGAGAAGCTGCTGCGTATCGGCGCCGGCGAGTTGGATCTGCGACGCTGCGTGTCCGAGGCGCAGATCGGGGCGCTGCTGTACAAGGCGCGGCAGACGGTGCTCGCCCAGCCCAGTCTCATCGAAGTGGGGGCGCCGGTCAAGGTGTGCGGCGACGTCCACGGCCAGTACGCGGACCTGCTGCGTCTGCTGAAGCTGGGCGGCTACCCTCCACGCAGCAACTACCTCTTCCTGGGCGACTACGTGGACCGCGGCCGGCAGAACCTCGAGACCATCCTGCTGCTGCTCTCCTACAAGGTCAAGTATCCGGACAACTTCTTCCTGCTGCGCGGCAACCACGAGTGCGCGCCCATCAACCGCGTCTACGGCTTCTACTCCGAGTGCGAGCGGCGCTACAGCGTCCGTCTCTGGCACATGTTCAACGAGCTGTTCAACTGCCTGCCCTTCTGCGGACTGGTGGCCGGCAAGATCCTCTGCATGCACGGCGGCCTCTCTCCCCAACTGCGCGACCTGCGACAGCTGCGCGCCATCCGACGACCGGTCGACCCGCCCAACCCCTCGCTGCTGATCGACCTGCTCTGGGCCGATCCCGATCCCTGGGTGCGCGGCTTCCAAGCGAACACCCGCGGCGTCAGCTACGTCTTCGGCCAGGACGTGGTGCGCGACCTCTGCCAGCGACTGGACATCGACCTCGTGGCCCGCGCCCACCAAGTGGTCCAGGACGGCTACGAGTTCTTCGCCAACCGCCGCCTGGTCACCCTCTTCAGCGCCCCACACTACTGCGGAGAGTTCGACAACGCCGCCGCCCTCATGAACGTCGACGAGGACCTTCTCTGCTCCTTCGAGGTGATGCGACCCACCGCCGCCCTCCGAGGAAACGCCCAGCTGGCCGCCGCCACGCTCCAGAACCTCCACAACACAAACGCCGCCGCCAAGTGATTAGACAGTGATCGCAGTGATCCCCCGTGATACACGACACCACCCATGCTCTGATACCGCCGTGCCGCTGCGCTTCCTCTCAATGTGACACTAGTGCGCGCGTCGACCGCCGATAGAAGACGACCATGGAAATCTCTGAGCCAGCCGCTGCTTTCTGCGCACAGAAGTTCATGTACACTGCACCATCGGCTTCGCCTTATGTCCAACCAAAGTCAGTAAAAGCTATCCAGAACCAAGTAAAAACAAGCCAGACGCAGTCCACTAATCCCCAATTCAATCTCGCGTATACTAGTAGGACGCCGTCATCTCTATTCAGCAGTATTCAGCCAGGGCCAGGCCTAGCCACTATAGAGAGTGAGCGAGCGCCAGACAACACTAACACTAGGGCCATAAAAGGCAGAACAACGTCCCGCGCCCAGACTAGACTGCGGACAGCGGCCACCCTATCCGCCTCCATTCCATTCCCTTCTAGCATGTGTTTCGCCGCCCCTCCGCCTAACCCCCTTTCCACCGAATCGCCCCTCATCTCGCTCGTTCTTGCCTGGCACTACGCCTGGGGCCAGATGCGGCGCGGCGCCAACCAACCTACTACCACTACGCAAGCCAGTTTCGCCCGACCGCTCGGCCGCGTCCACTCTCCTCAATGCAAATGTGGCGTGACTGTGCCACTTGCCTCACATCACATTCGCCGTTCCATTAGTGGCGCGGGCGAGACCCAAACAAGACAGCAGAAGCATGCCAAAGGATGAAACGAAGCGACATGTTTTGATTCGTTTTGACGCGTCACGATGCGACAGTATTCGATAGATTGGGGATGGAATGAGGCATTGGTCAGGGAAACCAAACTGCACTGTAACAAAGGAAAGTGGGCATTACTCACGCTGAGACGGCTCCAACCGACGCAACTTCGATCCTGACCCCGTCACGTCTCCATTCCACAGCGCTGATCGGCTCGCTAGATTCGAACTCGCAATGAAGCTCCACTCTGCTTCCTTCTACCGACACAGCAGACTCAGGCTCTCGTAGGAACTTGAAGCTCACGAATTCCTCCGCTGAATGGGGGAGGGGCAAATGTGTTCAGCAAGTGTACAGATGAGATGTAGAGACGAATGAATGGGACGCAGGGATGTAGCATGAACCACCGCACGGCGCACGCACGCTCACTTTGGCCAGTCCTCGACGATGCCAAAGACGTCCTAAAGGCAGCAATGGCCGACAGAATCACCAGGTAGCAAAATATGCCCATATTGGTAGGTGGCTGTCAGCGCCGCGTCGTTGTCACAATTCAAACTATAGCCAATCGCCAATGATTTCGCCAATCGCCAATGTGGCTCTTTAGCAATGAGTCCAATGAGGGAAATCTTTCCATTTTGAAATTTTCTCCAGTTCTGACCAGCAGCCAACGCCCAGCCACGGGCCTCTTGTTCTTGACTGTTTGCCTAACTGTCTACACCAGTAGAATTCTTCATCCTCTATGAGTCTTGAGTCATCCAGCTGCGCAACTAACGAGAATAGAATCGGCTGCGCTTAGCGCCGTGACGGTGACTCGCTATCGCTGTCGATGGAGGACGACAGCGTCACTCCCTCTTGTTCCCTTTACAACACCACTACACTACTCTCCTCCGAGTGAGGACACACGAAGGGAAGAAAGCAGAGGTAATATTTGGCTATCTGTGTCCGCGAATTACTTTTATATGTGCATTATCTACAAGGCACACAAATAGGGGGAGTATGAATGGTGGCAGTGGCAGTGGCAGTGGCAGTGGC
This sequence comes from Linhomoeus sp. GSCO2_2, assembly GCA_030248115.1. Taxonomy (NCBI): domain Eukaryota; kingdom Metazoa; phylum Nematoda; class Chromadorea; order Monhysterida; family Linhomoeidae; genus Linhomoeus; species Linhomoeus sp. GSCO2_2. The sequence continues at coordinate 53,206 of JASAMZ010006311.1, read as the reverse complement.
AGTCAGGGGTATGAATGGTGGCAGTCTGGCAGTGGCAGTCAAAATCTTTGTGCAAGCACATTTTCCGGCAAAGTAGACTGATCGAGATGGGACAAAGACCGGTCTATGCAGCTCGTCAAGATCTTTAATTTTGTAGTTATCGACTTTTTTCGGAGTCGTCGAATTTCATATGAAATTCTCAAAAAATCAAATTTTTGAACAAAAATTCACGATTTTCTCACAAAAATAGACACGATACAAAAAATTGTTTTATACAAAAAAAGATGCGCCTTGGGCTGTTCTATAACATGAAAATTGCACTTTTGTAACTGTTTATACAATGCGCGCGAATTCCAACTTTTTGTAAATATTTCTGATATTTTTGTGCCAAGTGGGTTAATCGGAGTAGATGTTGTGAAAGTTAGATTTTCATGTTATAGAACACCCCAAGGCGCATCTTTTTTGTATAAAACAATTTTTTGTATCGTGTCTATTTTTGTGAGAAAATCGTGAATTTATGTTCAAAAATTTGATTTTTCGAGAATTTCATATGAAATTCGACGACTCCGAAAAAAGTCGATAACTACAAAATTAAAGATCTTGACGAGCTGCATAGATCGGTCTTTGTCCCATCTCGATCAGTCTACTCTGCCGGAAAATGTGCTTGCACAAAGATTTTGACTGCCACTGCCAGACTGCCACCATTCATACCCCTGACTGCCACTGCCACTGCCACTGCCACTGCCACCATTCATACCCCCCCACACAAATATACCTCAGTTATGAGAGCGAATATGGTGTTCCAATTACAACATAAATTACGGTGTTAACATAAGTTTGAAATTTGAATTTTGCGGACAACCTAGCGCAGTCGATATCCGTATCGAAATCGAAAATTGATGTGATCGAGAAAGGAGAGTTAGGCTCGGTTCGCTTCGACGACAGGACCAACGGCGAGTCAGCGATGGAAGGATCAGAAGCGTTTGCCGGACCGAGGGACGGTCAGTGGGTGTTTATTGTCGCAGTCGCATTGATATTGAACCCAATTCCGTCTCCGAGCGGGAGCCAATTCGCGGTTGGCTTTTAGGTACCGGAAACGAGTCGCCGTTTTCCGACTTGATGGACGACGCGCTAAGTCGAACCACATCCGACGACGGAGATTCCGAAGTGGGAGCTTTTTATTTTATGACGAAGCTTGGCTGTGGGCCAGCAGAGAGCAGAGGAAGGAGTAATATGTCATGAATTGTCAACTTGCAGCGGTCGACAGTCGACGGCGGTAGCGCTTCTGCAAAGGCTGCAGCGGCCGAGTTCGAGCAGCGTCTGTTGGAAGTGAAGTCTGAATGCCAGCGTTTGTCGACCAAGCTGCACGAAGCTCTCGCCACGGCCCGTCGGCATGTGTCGTCGAAGGAGGCTGAAATCGAGAACTTGAAGCTCAAGTAGGTGCCGGCGAGACGTTGTTGTAGTTGAACTGTTTGTTTCTTTTTGTCGCTTGTTTGCTGCAGTAGCGCCGTTCTACATGTTTTGCTGCAGGCTGCGCTGCAACTTCGTGGTAAAATGCCCGTTCTGCGCCGGTCAGTTCGACGCTTCCAGCAGCAGGCCGACGGCGCCGGCCGACATCCGAGTAGTGCGCGCGCGCAACATCGTCGAGCTGCGCTTCCGCAACTACGAGGACCTCAGCGACTGGGTGGTCCACAGCGGCAACGCCATCAACGCCGACGGCCTGCCCACTCTGTCCGAGCAGCTGGAGCGATACATGAACGAGCAGATAGCTCGGGCCAAGGAATTACCCACCCTGATGGGCACTGCCTGCTCTCTTCTGGGACACAAGAGCTCTGCTGGACCGGCAGGTTCTTCTGAGGATAAGCGCGGAAGCGCCGATGTGCCAAGCGGAGAGATGCCGCCACCTTCTCGACCTGAAACGACGACTGTTGAGACTCGGGAAAGGGCTGGAGACGCCACGGCGGTGTGTTTGCCTTCGCCATTTGATTTCGCTTGATTTCGGCGTCTCAGTTTGCTTGACATTGACAGGGCCGTTCGCAAACTCCTGAGCGAAGTGTCGTCGCAGCCAAAGAGGAAGGCGAGCTTCCCAGTCCGGACGGCATTCGACATGTCATGCAGAGTTACACGATACCAAAGCTGAAGCCAAAACCTCTGCTGCCGACGAATCAGAGACGGCGCAGTAGAAGCAGAAGCAGACGAGACGAAGTCGCGGGAGACAAAAAGAACGGAGACACTGCTCCTGCTTCGCGAGTACGAAAATCCCATTCTCGTGGGAAAGAAAACGTCGTCCATTCGAGCGTCCATTCGAGGAAACGGTCGCGCAGCCCGTCGAAGCCAGACGGGAGAAGGCGGAGTCGAGAGCATCGAAGACGCCGGCCGTCCCGCCGTGGGGAAGGCACCAGTCGGTCGCCGAAGAGGCGAAGGAGGCGCTCGGATGTGAGACATTCACCAAGAGACCGCTCCTCGAAGTCGAAGCGCTCTGCAGAACGAACGTCACACGAGAGCAAGAGAACAAGCCGCCAAGTCGGGAAACTCGACGAGAAGGCGCCACCAAAGCCCAAGTCGGCGACGAAGGGTGACGGCAACAGAAAGCCACTAACGAAGCCAAACCCACCAACGAAAGCGACATCCGATGTTCTGGAAACGCTGGAGCAGCCCTCCACAGCATTCGTGACTGAGGTGGCGAAGACGCCTCCTACTGCACCGACAGTTTGCGAAATGGAAGGACCGGTTGTGAGCGTGGGACGCAAGTCGACCAGCAGAAGGGTCGACAACAAACAGTGGAATCGTTCCCTCGAGGCGGGCGAGATTGCTGAAACCGAAGAAGCGACGACCAGGTGGACTTCAACGGCGCCGCGGAAGCCAGGGGCGCCACAATCACTGCAACGACAAGACGAAGGCACAGAATCGCCCATATCGATTTCCGCTAGAGAAGGCGGGGAGATCGACGTCACGCTCGCTGAAGAACTTGTGGCGCAGATGGTGGCGATGTCGCGCCCGCTGCTCTCGCCACTGCGCTGCCGCTTCCTGGGGCGCTCTTCGCCCAGTCCAAGATCAAGCTCTCCCTTTGGCAAAGACCTCGGAGCCCCGCCGTCGCAGCACAATGACACCGATTCAAGAAACTCGGATGGTAGCTGCCACGACGAGCAACAAGGGAACGAAAGCGACTCCGAGGAAAGCTCAGCCGAAGTCGCAGTGGAGCAAAGCGCGCTTCCTCAAGACGCCGACAGCAGCTACAGTAGGCCGCCGCCCACGCCGTATGATGGCTCTCCCGATCGCGAATCAGTTGCAGACCAGGAAGAGAGTCAGCTGCTTGAAGTGTCTCAAAGTAGCACCGCGCCAAGAGCAAGCGTTTGGTTGGCCAGCTTCCAGAAGCACAATATCGACTGAATTCGTTGTCTTACATTTGTCGTACGCCTGTTTACGATGCCTGTTCGTTCACGCGCGAATCTCACAACTCATGAATTATGTTTCGCTCTCAGTGGTCTCGTTTCTATACGCCTCACGATTATACAGGGTGGTCCACGTAACGCGGACCATTTTGACCGTTAATAACTCGAGCGATCTGAGACGGATTTCTACCAAAATTGCACACAACATAGATGCACATGTCGAATTTTATCACTGAAAATTTCAGCACGCCAGCTTCGAAGAATCACGAATTGTCAACGGTTAGGCGGACACACCAAAATACAGGGGGCCGTCTTCTTTAACGGCTCATATCTTTGGCGTGTGTTGACCGATCGGGTTGATTCTTGGCCATTAGAAACAAAATACTTTGATTTATATGTGTGTAAAATGTCTTGCTAATCGGTGGAGGCTTTCGTGAAATACAGTTGCGTATCTCGTCAACTGGGATGAACCATGGGTGCGCCTCTCCGGGCCTTGGTGTGCCAGCGGACCGGCTTTACTTCTGAATTACAGCTAGCCGTTACAATCGGTAACAGAAACTTTTGCGGGCCAAAATGCACACATTCGGACTCAACTATGTGCAAAATTTCGTCTCGATGGGATCTGTCAAATTCAGTGGGCAGCGATTTGATTTGCGAATTTCGCAAAATTATGGTTGCGCTGCCGTGTCTCGTGAATGCCTACGCCAATTCGCACAAAACTTTGCACTCACTTCTGTTGAAGTATCCTCTTCAAAATAACCAAAACTCAGCCCGATCGATTGTCCCAAGTAAGAGATGTAAGCCAACAAAGAGCGCGAGTTTTTCCGGTGCATCACCATGTATGTTGGTGTATCTGCCTAACCGTTGACAATTCGTGATTCTTTGAGGCTGGCGTGCTGAAAATGTCAGGTATAAAATTCGACATGCGTATCTATGTTGTGTGCAATTTTGGTAGAAATCCGTCTCATATCGCTCGAGTTATTAACGGTCAAAATGGTCCGCGTTACGTGGACCACCCTGTATGTACATCATGCGTTTCTCTTGTTCGATTTGAACTCGCCATCTTGTCCTGTGTAGTACGACTATATTACCTCTAGATCACGCACAGCGGTACACAAAGGCGTGCCTGGCAGCCCACGACTCGATAGTTTTCTCTCGTCGATAGCGGCCGCTCCGACAGTAGCAGTGGATTCTGGTGGTAATGTACTCGCCCATGACCTCGAACGGGTGACGACCGTCGGCGGCGTCCTCTTGAACGTCATCGGCGCGCAGGTGGCCGATCAGTCGCAGCAGAGAGCGCTTTCCCGGCGGGCAAGGGATCGGGACTTGCTTTCTCACGTCCTGGCAGAAGCGCAGCTCCAGACGGTCGTCCAGAGGCGCGGCCCGCCAGCCGAGGTCACCGCTGCTGCTGGCGGAGCCGTTCGTCGTCGCGTTCGTCTCCAGAGGGCACTCCGACGAACCACACTGACACAGCTGGATGGCCTTCTCTTCAGCCGGCGACGTCATCTCAGCGAGTTCGCCTCCCTCCCCGCTGCCGTCTTCCTCTCCGCTTCCCCAGTCGCCGCCGCTCTCTTCTCCAGGGTACTCTATCACCCCACAGGCTTCGTACGGGTGACACAGTTTTGTGCCGCCACCCGAGCTTGAGATTATGCTGGTGGCCTGCAGTAAGGTTTACGAAAGGTTAGCTTCCACTGTAGTGGAAACAACGTGTAAACGAGCGCGCACCAACCAGCAGAAGGAAGACGACGAGTCGCACCATCACTGGGAAGGCAGACGCAGCGCCACCAGAAAAACTTCTTTTAGGACCTCAATTGGCTCACGAGAGTCACCAAATAGGGTTCAGCCGCCAAGGGCGCAGCGCTCCCCGAAGTTCGCCGAAAATCCACTGAGACGGCAGGCTTCAAAACAGGAATTGCTCTCCGCTTCGTCTCCGAGCGGGGGCGCCAATGGAAGCAGCTGTCCCGAAAGCGTCATCGGCCGCTTGCCAGTTCTTATTGGTTCCAACCACGGCAGCTCTTATGAGGGCGGCCGTTAATAAAAATGACCCCGGCACTGGCATTGACGAAGCTGTCGTAACCACGGCGGCGGCCAGTTGCAGAAACGAGCGCACCGAGCGCCATCCAAAGGAGTCGAAACGGGCGCCTCCAGTTGCAACAAGACAGGCCAACTGCCCGATCCAATTCGGGGGAGAAGGCAGGAGAAGGGCGCCGATAAGAACGGCGAAAGGCAGATATGTAGAGATGCGGCAGGCCAGGCCAGATACGGAAAGCCGCATATAAACCAGTTTTCGCCGTCTTCTTCAATCGGAGTCGCCGCTGTCCAAGGCTAGTTTCATGACCAGAACCGGCTCCAAATCGGCGAGCACCGGCGCGGCCGCCGTCGAACTTCCGTCGTCGCCGCGACGTCTCAACTCCACTTGACATTGGAGCGGCCCGCTAAGGCGCTGCAGCTGCTTGACCAGAACGCGCACAGAGAGGCCCTCGTCGCTGTCGTCGCAGATCGTCTCGTGGACAGTCGAGAGCGCCTGCAGCGAAGAATACTGTACTTGGTGAATGTGAAACACCTAACACCACCAAAATTTGGATTACGGTACTTCGTAGTGTGCCAGTTTGTCCAGAAATAACTTTGAACTTGAAACTCGTCTACTCAAGAGCCGGAACAGAGTGCTTGCTTACTACCTAGTCTTAGCCATCCAACAAGCGATGTGCGCGCACCTCCGGAAAGCGCAGGTAGGCGAGGAAGCGGCGCGAGTAGTCCGTCTGCATGGCGACCGTCGACGTGGAAACGGGCGCGTCCTCGTCCGGCGCCGTCGCCTGTCCTCCCAGCAGCTGGGTGACGCTGGTGAAGGCGTAGACCATGTTGGTGAAGTGGCCGCAGTAGTCGAACCAGATGGTCACCTGCAGATGATCGGCCTCATCGCCCACCGCCACTGTCACCGGATCGGGCAGCTCTGAAGCGAAGCTGCCGCCTTCGAACTTCCGACTGATCCAGCCGCGCCCACGATGGCGCACCAGGCCCGGATCCAGGGGGGGCCCAGGGGGCCCGGGCCCCCCCTAGAGCCCGGACTGTAGTACTGGGCGGGCCCTTGAAAATTCGAAGTAAAGGCCCACAAACGTCGAGAGCCCAATGCCAACTTTCCCCATCAGGTCGTTGCCTATCAAGATATCGACAGGAAGATTGAAGCTAACCGGCGCCGTCACCTCGAACGGAATCGCTTCGTTCTCACGCGAGCAATATACGCCCTTCAGCCTCACTGAACCCGTACTCGAGAAAGTGGAGCCATCGATACCCGTCAATGGGAAGTTCTGATCCTGCACGATCAAATCAGCGCTGCCACTCTGAAGCAAAGTTTCAACGACTCGAGGGCTGACAGTGGTCGTGGTTGCGCCAGAATCGAGAACGGCGACCTGACTCTTCATTTGCCCATTCTTGAATCGGCGCTTCACATCGGGCGCAACTTGCGGCAAATCGTCAAAGAGGAAATCCGTCGCGGGAATCAATTTCGACTTCTGGTCCTCCTGCTTCGAGAGCTGGCACAACTCATAAGACGACAAGTCCCTAGCCGACATAGCGAACGCATGTCCAGCCCATTCCTGAGGAAAACCGGCCTGTGTCACTGGCGGTGGCTGAGAATCGACTCTCTGCGAAGACGAAGCCTGCTCAGATGGAACCTGCGGATGAGAGACGAATGTCTGAGACGGTTCATTCACCAAGCGTGACGACTGCAAATTCTGCGCAGCAGCCGGCGGATGAGACTGCTGATTTGGCGGCCTTTGCGCCCTGATCGCATCCTGCTTGAAACAACGGTCGTCTGTGTGACCAAGAAACGGCGTGTAGCCCTTATCACGACAGAAAGTGCACACCCGATTCTGACACTCAGCCGCAACGTGTCCGTTCTGACGACAGCGGAAACACTCACGAGCGGACTCGGAACCACGATACAAAGGACGACTCCCAATTCTGTCATGACGCGCTTCCTCAGGAGGCGGCGGTTGAAACACTGGCCCTGCTGGCGCATTCTGCTGCGGCTGTCCAGAAGTCTGTTGCCGACCTCTCGGCGCCCTCTCAGAATTCGACTTAGCAGCCTGCTGTTCCATCTCACGCTCGCTCTCCTTCTTGGCAGCAGCGGCAAAGACACCATCGACCGTCCACTCATTATCTTCGAGGAAGGCCTGATTAGCTGGAAGAAGCGACTGATGGACGACGAACGCCTGACAAGATTCGTAGCGAGCCTTATTCTTGGCATTCTCTCGATGGCAGATCTGACCGCAAGGACACACAAGAGCCTCTGTCTCTGGCACCACTATGGCACTTTCAGCGGTCCGGAACTCACGCTCCATGATCGAACGCCACTGGTACACCGACTGGTAGTTCTGCTGACGCTTGCCCCAAAGCGACGCCATCTTGACCGTTCTCGTTCTCCTATCGGCGAAGTTGGTAGTCAATCGATCGACGACCTGCTGATAATCGACCTTCACTTCCTCCGACATGGACATGAAGAACTTCAAGGCGTCACCCGTCAACAACTCTAACAAGTACTTCCGTTTGACTGCCTGCGGATAATTCTCGACAGCGATCCCAAACTCGACGAACCAGTCGGCGAAATTGTCCCTGTCTAGACCCGCGAACTTAGCCAAACCCGGCCTGGTATACGCCAGCGTGTTCAATACCGTACCCAAACCATTCAAGCCATCAGCGGCGATAGCTGTAGAAGAGAAAGGACCCGCCGAATCAGGCGGCGCCCGCGAGTGATTAAGAATCGCCTCCATCTGACGGCGCGACTCTTCTCTTTCAGCCACCATCTGTTCCCGATCCCTATCTCTATCGGCCATCATCTGCTGCACCAGTTCCCGCTGCGCCAAATCTCTAGCCGTCCGTTCCTCGCGCTCTCGCTCACGCTGCGCTTGCTCCTTCCGTTCAGCCTCACGTTCCTTTCTTTCTGCCTCTTCCCGCTGCAGCTGTTCTCTCCGCTCAGCTTCACGCTCCTGCCGCTCCAGTACCAGCTGCAACATCTCCGTCTGGGCTGCCTGCTGCTGACGCTGCAACTCCGCGAACATGGACACGATCTGAGGAGCCGGTTCCTGAGAAATCGACCTATCCGCCACGCGCTCAGAAGAAACACTGTCCCTGTCACTGTTCTCGAGATCGCCGTCTTCCAACCCCTGCGCCTGCCCGCTCTCGTCCAGATTCAACTTCTGGGAAACTTTCTTCTCTTCCGGAACCTGCTGTCTCACCGCCAGAACCGAAGGATCCACCCAACCGTAGTCGACATTCTCATCGACCAGAATCTCATCCGTCGTCCGTCTCTTAGCGAGGGACACCGGCTTCTTTCCCGACTGCTGACCATCCATTGTGATCAACACTCACACCCACAGGAAAGAGACTCCCACTAGCCGCCTATCGCCGCACTTCCACCCTTACGCTCAAACGCCAACAGACCTTCCAACTACTACGTTTCCCAGGAACCGTTCCCGAACGGTACTAGCGTTCCCGGTCAACGCACCAGTTGTAGTCAGGCCCGTTGACGGCCAAGCCCGGGACGCGTTTGGTACGCGATAGGCTTCCCAACTACACGTATCGTACCTCAGTAAGCTCTATCAAGTATAAGATACAGTCAAGAGACTCACGGATAGGCGCTGCTCCCAGCAATGGTCCGAATGGGTGTTTATTCTAACCACAGCTAAGAATAAGCTAACTGGCTAACAAACGGCAGACTACTTATACTGAGCCTATGGAATGTGAAGTATGCACCTACGCATGGCATCCTAATGGTGCCATGCTTACATCTTCAATCGGAGTCGCCGCTGTCCAAGGCTAGTTTCATGACCAGAACCGGCTCCAAATCGACGTGCACAGGCGCGGCCGCCGTCGAACTTCCGTCGTCGCCGCGACGTCTCAACTCCACTTGACATTGGAGCGGCCCGCTAAGGCGCTGCAGCTGCTTGACCAGAACGCGCACAGAAAGGCCCTCGTCGCTGTCGTCGCAGATCGTCTCGTGGACAGTCGAGAGCGCCTGCAGCGAAGAATACTGTACTTGGTGAATGTGAAACACCTAACACCACCAAAATTTGGATTACGGTACTTCGTAGTGTGTCAGCTTGTCCAGGAATAACTTTGACCTTGAAACTCGTCTAATCAACACCCGGAACAGGGTGCTTGCTTACTACCTAGTCTTTAGCCATCGAACAAGCGGCGCGCGCACCTCCGGAAAGCGCAGGTAAGCGAGGAAGCGGCGCGAGTAGTCCGTCTGCATGGCGACCGTCGACGTGGAAGCGGGCGCGTCCTCGTCCGGCGCCGTCGCCTGTCCTCCCAGCAGCTGGGTGACGCTGGTGAAGGCGTAGACCATGTTGGTGAAGTGGCCGCAGTAGTCGAACCAGATGGTCACCTGCAGCTGATCCGCTTCCTCCCCAACCGCCACTGTCACCGGATCGGGCAGCTCTGAAGCGAAGCTGCCGCCTTCGAACTTCCGAGTGAACCAGCCGCGCCCACGACTGGCGCACCGTGGATCGTCTGCCACTGCATCGTGCGGTGATCGAAGGAGACGGTATGGCCGGCACTAACGAGAGGGTCGGTCAAGCTCAGCGGTCGGCTCAGGTTCGTCCGAAGCTCAGGAAACTGATATTCGCTGGCCTTCGGGTCCTTCTCCAGGTCTGAAGCGGGCAGAAACGATGAGACGATTCATATGTAGTTCGTGTGTCAAGTCAACAAAGGAATAAGGGGCGCTCCAACCTCGCAGCACCATGTTCAAGACGTGGACAACGGGCTTGGGGCGCCTCAAATGGCGACGTAGGTACTTCATGAATATGCCGTTCTCCTCCCCGCGAACTTCGTAGGCGCCAACCCCGTAGCTTCTAAAGAGAACAGTACACAGAGATCGACTGCTGCACGTCATTAATAAAGCGCAAAATGGCGACTAACGTTGCATATCCGAAGACCGTGTTCCTTTGAACTTTGTAGTCGTAGCGTTCCGATTTGGCAGCGAAATCGGCCATTTCGCCTCTGAAGCAGACACCGTTTGAATGCGACCGAATCAACAAATGGCGAACATGTACGAAACCTGGACAGCTTGGTGCGACAGACGTCGAGCAGCACCAGATTGAGGGCGGGCGTCCGCTGCTGCGTGACGGCCAGCAGCCATTCGACGCTGACGCAGTGGTCGGCCGAGGTGCGCTGCTGCGCCGTCACGTCGATGGGCAGCAGGTAGCACTGGCCACCCACCTCGAAGCCGTGGCCCACGAAGTAGAAGACGGCTGGAAGCGGGCAAAACCGTTGAAACAATGACTTCGGAGCCCAAGTAAGTAACACCTACAGTAGACGCCGTCGCCCAGAAGTCGCTGGTAGTGTCTGACGATGGTCTTCATCTCTTCGAGCGTCAGGTCTGACATGGTGACGGTTTTGAAGCCCAGCTGGAGCAGTTGCTCCGCCAGCGTTTCCGCGTCGCAGGGCGGCGTCCGCAGACGCGACAGGTGCTCGTAGTTGGAGTTGCAGACGATCAGCGCCACCTTGTCAGAGGCGACGGCCGCTACAGTCTCCGTCGTCGTGGTCGTCTCGCCGCCGAAGGTGTCGCCGGTTGGCGCGACGCCGGCGCCGGGTCGAGCGCCAACACCCAAGCCACCCTCCGCAGCGCAGTCGTCGCCGCTGACCAACTCATAGAGGCGGTCGATCACGCGACGGTGGCGCTCTTCGTCGTCGCCGACGTTGGGCAGCGCTGGAAGCACCCAAGGGAAGTTCCCTCTTGCAGCGACAGAGGCCTATCCTGTTCATCATCATCCAACCAGTTTCAGCGGCGAGGAGAGACGGCTCCACGTACAAAGGGCCGAACGTCACGACGGACTCAAACTCTTTTCCCACGGCTCGATAGTGGGACGACCACTCTTCGTCCGGCCCAACCGAGTTCCGCGCTTCGCAACGATACCACCCGCCCAACTGACCAGTTGGAGAACTGAACAAGTTGGCTATTGTTCCAATGTACGGTAGACATGTGTTGCAGAATGCAGATGTGCATACTTGTTTAGCGCGAGCGCGCTGCCGTTCTCGCCTGGTATTGGGTGGTCATCGCGAAACCAGGAGTAGAACGGATACGGAAATCCCGCCGCCAGACAGTGAAGCTTTGGAGGCGCCACTGATGTCTGGTCGCCGTCGTCGTCGTGCTTCAACACGAGACGCAACTTCTTCACAGTTCTCAGTGGATCTGGAAGCAAAGCACGAATCAAACAGTTCGCAGCAGATGTCTACCTAGGTGGCTCGGCAAATCCAACCGCAGTCGACGTTGCTAACGTGGAATAACTTGACGCTGGAATACCTTGCAAACCCCCACCCCCAATATCTCCCTATTTCAACACGCAAGGTAAGTCGACTGACAGAACTTCCTGCGCAGCACCAGTTGGGGCCTGACCAGCCGGCCCTTGTCGAGCGCCACCAGCAGCTGTCGAACGGTGCCGCCGCCATTGCCCAGGTGGCGCAGTAACTCCTCCGTTGGATTGGGGCAGCGAGACAGCGACTCCACGAAGGAAGACCTGCGGAGCCAAGTAGCACCTTTTGCTTGAAAGGTACCTGCCAATTCAGGACAAGGAATCACTTTGACAGATGGTGGGAGGAGCCTAGCTCGGGCCACTTCTGCAATACCACTCTCCATCCTTCTCCCAGATTCAGTTGGTCCGACAGCTTGACCACGAGACTCCAGTCCAAATCGGCCAGGTTCTGACCCAGAGTCCACATAGCTTCCAGCTGTCTCTCTGTATTGATTCCTTCTGTCACGATACGAAGCTGGGAAACACAAAGAAATTGCCAATGATACCGATGCTTCAGATGTACATAGAGTACGTAGAAATAGTCACTAGACGGTGGCTTCCACCAGAAGTGAAAGTGTTTATTCGACACGCACATACGCGCTGCTTCTTGAGATATTGATGCCGTTGTCATTGAGTGGAGTGTACAGAACCAGAACAAGCACCGCTGCATTGTCGCGTCGGGTAGACAGGAAGGCACAACACCAGTCGTTGTAAAGACGCCATGAGTAACAATGAGAAGAGGCTGAGCATTGGAAGGCGCAGAGCAGATCCTTTCGCAAGCCACTGTGCTTGTGGCTACAGGTCGAATGGGGGCGGCGGGGCCTGGGGCAGGGCAGGCGGCTGGTTGGGTAGGCGCAGGGTGGGGTCGAGGGCGGCGCAGCGATCCAGTTCCAAGAGGGCGATCTTCACTTCCCAGGCGAGAAGGCCGTCCAGCTCCTCGGCCGCCCTCTTCGAGGTCATCGGCCGACGGAGAAGCGCCTGCACGCCGTCCGTCCACAACGACAGCTGCAACCACAAGCGTCTATCAGTTGGCAGTAGCCACAGAAGGCAATTGAACACAAAGGCCGCGCTCGCCTTCTGCAGATCGGAGGAGACGAACTCGAAGCGCTGCTCGCTCTCCTTCACCGTCAAAGTGAAGCTGTTGAGGCTGGGCAGCACTTGCTGAAACAAATTGCGTACTATTGATGTGTAATAGTCAACAACGACCCTCGTTGAACATTTACGTAAATACAGACTTCATTCTTGCGTACAGACACATCAGTTCGTTATTTACAGCAACTACAACTACGCTCACTCAATCGCGGAAGGAAGCGTCGCAACACGAAAGGACTTCCCCCCTACCCTCTTGGCGCGGCCTTTGGCTTCGGGCGTGACCTGAGCGCGGCCAACAGCCAACCCCCGTCCTGCAGTAGAGATACTGAAACGGATACGGGATCCCGTCGCGGTTCCCGGCCGCCGAACGTGGAAAGCCCCACCATCCCCTCCCCCCCCGGCCCCTCTCCCTCAAGCTTGCGGGGTTCCCGGTTCTCGTCCTATTTCAGGCTCGGGGTCGAGGTAGGCGTGCAGGGCGCTCGGCCCGCGCTAGAACGCGGGAAGGGGACTGGGCAGACGCAGCGCTGCCACAACACTAAAGCAGAGCAGGGGGGGGGGGTGGATTCAGGCTACTTGCGTTGCCCCGCCCGCGCTGGACGACTTTGGCGGGCGAGGCGCCTGCGAGCAGCGAATTGGCCGATTTGGCAAAGACGGCGCCCCTTCGCATGAGGTCAGGCCTATTTCCCCTGGCCGGGCCCCCCCCTCTTACGCCAGCAGCCTCCTCAGCTCACTGAATGGTATAGAAGTAATTTGCAAGAGGATGTCACTGCGAAACAGTTCATTAGACCGTTGCACTAACACTAATACTACACCGGACACTACTTAGCAGCATCCGCGGGGGGGGAGGACCGCCCGCCCAGCGGCCCCGTGGGGCCTCCCTCTCCTCTCGCTTCCTCTGCTCCTCCTTCCAGTTCCCCGACGCTCCGGAGAAGAGTGCCTGGCCCGGCCCGCCGGGGCCTCCGACTGCTGGGCTCCTTCACGTGGACGCTGTGCATTACTCTCGCCAGCTGCTCTCTCAGCACACCCAGCACCTGCGAACGGCGAGGTGTTTGGTTGATGCAAAGAGGAGCGTCGTGTGCGCGTGCCCCCCTCCCGCCTTTGGCTCGTCGTACCGTGCAGCGCGCTCCTCGCCCCGCGGAACGCGCGGAGACCGGGGGAGGCGCCCTCCTGTACCGCGGGCCCTGTGTCCGCGCCGCGCCTCTGCCTAGTTCCCGCGAGGCCGCGCCGCGGCGCCCGCCCCCTCCTCCCACCCTCCCGCGCTATACTTCGAGGGGTGGAGGGAAGGAGAGTAGGAGACGGGAGAGCTAGGCGCCCCCCGCGCGCGCGCCTCTTTTTTGGTGTTCTCACCGCCGTCCGTCCGTGAAGAAGCCGCGTTGTGTTTTATTATATCGGGAGAGGAGGGGGGGGGGGGGGGGGGGACGGAAGAAGGGGGCGAAAATATGATGGGCGCCACTTAATTCGACGCGCTGTTTCTCGCGCGTACCTGCACCGATCTTGACGAAATTTTGCACACTTATACACTAATATGTTTGCTTTCGAACCCTGTGTAGACAACCAGTCTCAATGTCGCAATCGGCAGAGAAATCGGGCGAAGTTTGAAATTGGCGCCATTTTCGCCGATTTTCGCTCCGTCAAACTTTATTTTCTAGCTCACGCTAGAGAAGAGATAAAAGTTTTCTGATGACATACTCCCGATGCGGAATTATGTCCTCTTTCGAATGCAAGTGGTTCCAGCCCGATCGGTGCAAGCACGCGGGAGTTGCCACCAAAAACGTGGCCGCGGGTCGGAATTTTCGAAATTTCCGAAATTGTGAATTTTTGGTTTTTTGCCCTTAACTCCTTGTCCGTTGGACTTTCTCGACGAGTGGGGAGTGCAAACGAATGCTCTCGACAAGACGAATCGAATGGTGGCTGAACCGACCCGATCGGATCACCCTGTAATTTGTTGTGGCCCAAAAAGCTGTCTAGCCCGCTGTGGCGAGTTTTGAAAAATTGTGCCCAAAAATTGTTTGGAAGCGAAATTCAAAATTCTGGCCGTACGGTTTTTGTAGGCACCCTTAGTGTTACATCGTTATGAAAAAATATCTGGGCCAGCTCTTAAGCTGTAGGAGGGCTCGGGGTTTAAGTGGTGAAAAATGCTCGGTGTGGAAGTCGGAGCTTCTGTGCACAATTTTCTGCTTCGACCTGTACCGGATTTTTCTCGCCTTTGAGCATGATATAGTACCATCCAAACTTAATCGAATGCAGGTTACCGCCAGTCTCTAGCTGGTGCGGCTTCCGAGATATGACCCTCCAAAGTTAACCACTTTTTGCGCCAAATTCGCGTGATCAAATTCGGGTTTGCAGCCACTGTGTTGTCATTTCGCCGAATAGAGGCCAGTTTTCTCTTCGATTCAGTTGGTATTTCATCCCCAAACATCTGCGCATAGGTTTTGGCCAAATGTAATTTTTTGACATATTGTCAAAATTTCATGCACATTTTCCAAAAAATAATTTTTTTCGAGACTATCGGAAAAGTACCCCTCCCGACGCAGCTTTGAGCGCTGATTCGAATGGTAAAAACCGCACCACGATACGTTCAACTGCGCGCGAGATATAGGCCTTCAAAGTTGGCTGCTCTAAAAGAATGTTGCCTAAGGTTCATCACAACTTTGAAGGCCTATATCTCGCGCGCCGTTGAACGTATCGTGGTGCGGTTTTCACCATTCGAATCAGCGCTCAAAACTGCGTTGGGAGGGGTACTTTTCCGATAAAGTCTCGAAAAAAATTATTTTTTGGAAAATGTGCATGAAATTTTGACAATATGTCAAAAAATTACATTTGGCCAAAACCTATGCGCAGATGTTTGGGGATGAAATACCAACTGAATCGAAGAGAAAACTGGCCTCTATTCGGCGAAATGACAACACAGTGGCTGCAAACCCGAATTTGATCACGCGAATTTGGCGCAAAAAGTGGTTAACTTTGGAGGGTCATATCTCGGAAGCCGCACCAGCTAGAGACTGGCGGTAACCTGCATTCGATTAAGTTTGGATGGTACTATATCATGCTCAAAGGCGAGAAAAATCCGGTGCAGGTCGAAGCAGAAAATTGTGCACAGAAGCTCCGACTTCCACACCGAGCATTTTTCACCACTTAAGCCCCGGGCCCTCCTACAGCTTAAGAGCTGGCCCAGATTTTTTTTCATAACGATGTAACACTAAGGGTGCCTACAAAAACTGTACGGCCAGAATTTTGAATTTCGCTTCCAAACAATTTTTGGGCACAATTTTTCAAAACTCGCCACAGCGGGCTAGACAGCTTTTTGGGCCACAACAAATTACAGGGTGATCCGATCGGGTCGGTTCAGCCACCATTCGATTCGTCTTGTCGAGAGCATTCGTTTGCACTCCCCACTCGTCGAGAAAGTCCAACGGACAAGGAGTTACGGGCAAAAAACCAAAAATTCACAATTTAGGAAATTTCGAAAATTCCGACCCGTGGCCACGTTTTTGGTGGCAACTCCCGCGTGCTTGCACCGATCGGGCTGGAATCACTTGCATTCGAAAGAGGACATAATTCCGCATCGGGAGTATGTCATCAGAAAAATTTTATCTCTTCTCTAGCGTGAGCTAGAAAATAAAGTTTGACGGAGCGAAAATCGGCGAAAATGGCGCCAATTTCAAACTTCGCCCGATTTCTCTGCCGATTGCGACATTGAGACTGGTTGTCTACACAGGGTTCGAAAGCAAACATATTAGTGTATCAGTGTGCAAAATTTTGTCAAGATCGGTGCAGGTACGCGCGAGAAACAGCGCGTCGAATTAAGTGGCGCCCATCATATTTTCGCCCTTCTGCTGCGTTTCGGCCCCCCCCCCCCCCCCCCCTGGTAAGCAGAGATAACAACACCCACGCGATTTGTCCATCATCAGGAACTGGGCGACTTCGGCGGCGACGGCGATGGCCGTAGCGGCAAAGGGCGGCTCCAGAGGATGGAACATCTGAGTAAGAAACTGATACTGTAGTCTGTGGTATAAGCAGCAGACTTCTTTCAGTGAGCGGATGCAAAGCGCGACATGTGTACCCTTTGACGGTTGGTCGGGCTCGACAGGAAGGTCAGCATTGCTTCCACTGCGAGCGCGCCGGGCGGCGTCGCAAGCTCCAACTCCGCGTGAGGATCGGAAGGGTTCTGTAGGTAGCAATCATCCATTGGGATTCATTCACTCAAATAGACGTCGTCGAGTTTCTCCCACCATGAAACCGAGCTGTCGGAACTGCTCTTCCACTTTGTCTTGGATGGCGTGCCGCCGACGCAGCGAGTTGGAGGAGCTGCTGGTCGGCTCCTGCTGCGGCACGTAGAGGTCAGAGAATGCGACACTGCGCAGCTCCTGAATCTTGTCCGCCTTCTTGCCTTCGGTCGCCTTGCTGTACTGAACGTGGCTTGGCAGACGACGTTTCTTCAGGCAGTGACTAAGAAATAGCACGCAGAGCCATATTACTACCTGAGACACCGTGACCAGGGCCTTCTGTCTCCACAGGTGGTGGAAGTAGAGTCGCTGCAGCAGCGTCAGCTGGCGTCCCAGCTCCGTCGCTCTCAGCTCGCCGCGCGGCGAGGAGCGCTCCAGAATGTTCTTGATGGACTGGCGCAGAGCCGGCATCTCAATGTGCTCGGCGAGCGCTCGCGCTTCTGCCGCTGCCTCCTCGGAAGAGACCAGTTGGAAGACGCGCGCGAACAGGTCCACCATGACAGAGAGCGCCCCCAGTTGGATCTCGGGCTTCGAATTGTCCAGCTGGCGGATCAGAGCCACAAAACCAACCTCCTTCGCCACGCAGGATTGACAGGCCTCCCTGTAAACACAGTCGACGATCGAATTCTAGGGGTAGAATATCATGCATGCGCGCTTACGTGGAGGCGAGCATGAGGGAGTGGAGTATGTTGAGCGCTGCCACCATCACTTGGGGGTCTTCCTTCTTAGCCTTTCCCGTCACCAGGCCGGCCAGATGGGCCACGAAGCGGCTCCGACTCTGGTCGGCCCCTTCCCCTCTGGACCACTGCCAGCGCTCGCTGCCCAACAGGAAGAGGATGCTCTGCAGAAGGGACGCCAGAGTGGTCGCCTCCTCCCTGCGAAGGGAAGCACCGAATAGATTACCGTAGTTACTCCAATAAGCGCCAAACTCGAATTAGCGTCCCTCCCCCAAGCGCCCTCATCCGCTCCAATAAGCGTCCAATATCCTCCAGTAAGCGCCTCGGGTCGCCCTCCATCCCACCTGTCGTCCCACTGGTTGATCCTGTCGACGAGGGCGGCGCAGCCCTCGAGCGCCACGAACTCCTCTGCGAAGTTGGGGTCGTAAAGGAAGTTCTGGAGGTCATCCAGACGGCCCTGCGACCCGGACAGAGGCACCAACGACTTCCCCAGAGACTCAAGCACAGTAGAGATTATCAGTGCCTGGGAATGCGCAACGAACACGGAGCACTCGTAGTTTCACATCTCACGGATTGAATAATACCCACCGGAGCGGCGGTCAGGCGCAGAATCTGTCCTTGTCGAAGCAAGCCCTTGTAGTTCTGGAAGTAGGTCTAGCAGTAAACGCGTCCAACTGTCGAATCCATCTACATGGGGTGGCAATGAAGTCAGTGTCTACCTGTCTGGTGAGGAAGAACTCAGTGCCGGCCTGCGAGTCGCTGCAGCGGTCCTTGTCGAAAAGAATCAGCTTGTCGCAGGGCGCGACCAGAGTGGACAGCCGCAGTTTGGGCAGCAGCGACTCCAGATTCTCGTCGTAGCTCCGGTCCTGAAACGCACACGCCAAACGCGCTAGTGGGATGCGGTTACGGCGCGCAAAACGCGACTACGCCCTTACGGTGTCGAAGACGAAGAGTGCGGTGGTGCCGCTGTCGACGATCTGTATGGCGGGTATGTAGTGGGAGATGGTCGAGTCGAGCTCCACGGCAACCTTGAACAGATTGGGCACCACCTGGGTGCCCGGCCCTGGGACCACGTTCGCCATCACTGACGACGCTTCTTGCCACTTAGAACGGCTGCATGGTAGGCGCACAGCATATATGCATCAGTGTGTGCAATAACTACTGACAATACGATTGTGTGGATCACTTCACAGAGGTGTGTCATTCCACGGAACACTTGACGTCAGCCATGAGCATTTACTCTTCTAAACAGACGACATCGAATAAAGCCGGCCGATCAGTAGATTACCACAGGACCTGCATTTGGGAACCACGTCGACGCCTACGTACCTAGTCTAGTAACGAGACATCACAGCAACAGAGCCAAGGCACCGTAACTGGCTACCGTATCCTAGAGACGACCAGGATCGAATGCCGATTGCAGGAAGTCGCGCGCTGCGCGTCTACGAAACCAGAAGTGAAGTGAAGCAAGCTGCCGTCGAAGGAGCTAGGAAGGCTCGGCAGTGGAAGCGGCGGGAGGGCCGGCGGCGCAGTTGATGCTGGGCAGCACCTCGGGGACGCCCACCTTCTTTGAGAGCTCGTCAAACTCGTGGCGCAGATTCTCTAGAACCCACTCCATGCCTCGACGACCCTGGAGCAACAAGCGCAGTGGACGACCATCAACAGCGAACGGCCAGCAGCCTACCTTGTGCGTGTTGCGCTCGAACGTCGACACCAACAAGCTCTCCATGTAGCTGATCAGAGGCACGCCCTTCACAGTGATCTCCGTCCGCTGCTCCAAAAGCGTCCTGAACATTTCTGCTGCGTAAACATTTAAGCGTCTGGAAGAGCTTCCATCCCAGCCTAATCCATCGTATAAAACGGCAAAACCCAACGGCAGTGTGTGATTCAAAACTCCCAATTAATAATAGGACACAAGAATTATAGCGAAATAGACTCGAAGGAAAGAAGTTAGCCAAAAGAGAAGCAAAATGCCGAAGGAGACGAAGGAGAAGAAGAAGAAGAGGGGCGAGAAGGCGCCGGTGAGGCGGCCGCCGCCGACGACGCTGGCGGCCTACATGACGCGTCCGAAGACGACGGCGACCATCGCCTGGGAGCTGCAGGACCGCGAGAAGCGTCTGCTCGAGCGCGAGTGGGAGTGGCTGTCGAAGCAGATTCCCGCCTGTCGCGCCTTCTTCGCGCCCGTCAACCAGCGCAAGAGCAACTACGCCAACCAGCTTCTCTGGGACGAGTCGAGGGTGACGCTGCGCGACCAGTTCTACCTCAAGAACAACAGGATCGGCAAGTTCATCCACGCCTCCTTCGTGGACGGCTTCCACTGCCGCAGCGAGTACATACTGGTACCGCTTTTGTCTTGTGACTGGTCCAAGTTCAGTGCGCTCGCAAGCGCACAACCCCCGTACGTTGCAGGCGCAGGCGCCGACGAAGAAAAACATGGTCGAGCTGTTCTACCGAATGGTGGCGCTCCACAACGTGAATGTGGCCCTGGTGCTGTGCCCGCCGGATGGAAAGTCGGTGCCCTTCTGGCCGGCCAAAGACGGCGACGACGCCGGCACGTTCGAATGCGGATCAAAGGACCGCCCAGACTCCATCAAGGTGTCGCACGTCAACTCGATCTTCGGCCTAACGATCAACCTTCACAAGCTCAGCGTGAGCGTCGCCGACCAACACGACCGCCCCTTCACCATCTTGCACGCCACCGCCTGGCATAATGTAAGCAGTGAAAACCTTCGCTTTTGGTGAGAACGAGAATGAAGCGAAAACGGCCACTTCAGGACAAGGAAGTTCCGGAAAACCTGCTGGCCTACATGGATCGCGCTCGTCTCTGTCAACAGGAGGCGGCCCGAGAGATGATCAGCAGCGGCAAGGGATACATCGAAGGGCAGAAGGCCGGAGGACAGGGCGCCAAAGACGCCGGCGTCACCGAAGACGAGGACGACGAAGACGACGACGACGAGGAGGAAGAGGAGGAGGGAGGCGCCGCCGGCGTCGGACGACGGAAGCAGGTCCAGTACGACTTCTCCGACTTGCCGCCGCTCGTGATCGCCTGCATGACGGGCATCCACCGCGCCGGCACCGCGGCCGCTCTCGACATCAGCGCGCAGCGCTATCGCCAGAGGAAGCAAGTCTCCATCCTGGACACGGCGCGCCTGGTAGGAAACGTCACTTCCCTCTACGACGCCAAAGAGTCGGTCGCGCTCAAGCTTACACTCGACGTGTTCAGCTCCGCAAGCAGCGCTACGGCTGCCTGACGTTCACCAGCCACTACCAGTACTTGAACAAGACCATCCTGCATATGGGCATGTCCGAAGGCGCCCTCAGAGCCGACCAGGGCATCAATCTGCTTTGAAGAGAGACGACGACGACGACAACCGCCCGCTTTCCGCCGCTGTGCGGCGATGTGCGACTTCTCTCGACTCCAGTCCTGATTCGCGAAGAGTGATTGGTGACTGTCCGTGATCGCCTCCACACTCTGCTCTGCTTCGCCCCCATACCGTCAAAAAACAAGAAAGACGCTTCGTTGACTGACTGACTGACCTGCTCGCGTCTTCAGGATGGGGTTGGTACTCCATCGTCTCCACAACGTTGACGAAGTTCTGACAGTTCACCTGAACAGCCGCGCTCTATTGCAATACGAAGTAACTAGTGAAACTCAGAGAAGGGAACGCGAGGCACCTACGTTGACAGTTTTGAGCGTCATCTTCCGCCTAGAAGGGTCCACCTCTGAGTATTCGTGCGAGAAGGTAGGATTGTCGAGTCCAATAAGCTGCGAAGGACGAAACGTCGAAACTTCGTCGCAGTGCACATAATCACTGTGTTTCACTCAATCAGACGTCCAACTCACCGCTGTCACCCATTTCGGTATGGACCATTCCGACTGCAGAATCCTATGGGTCCTAAGCAGAGGCCTCGGCCGGGATAGCCCGGATCTGGCGTCAGAAGAAGAAGAAGTGCGCCGTGCCAGCACCAAATCTCGCTGAACCACGTCTATGCCGCTGACGGCAGTGTTGATGGGATTGGGGTACTTCCGCCAGGCCGCCTTCACCACCGTGTCCCATGGATGCCTGAAGAAGTGATGGAATCGTAGCGAAGACACATCACAACCATGGAAGTCGAGCAAAATCTAAATCAATTATCAACCATACTCGAACGTATACTGGGAAGACCAGATCTTCATTGTGCACGTAAACGGTTCCTAAACGCCTAGCGTTGTCGAAAAGACTCCTTCGCCGTTTGAAGAGATGAAACGCCCGACGACTTCCTTCACAGCAACTCAACAACCAGTTTTCGACTTGTCGTTGCGTCACTTTCGTTCGAGCGCAGATAATTTTTTGCGCCATGCACCGGTCTTGCACCCATGTACTCAGAGGTGCAAAGTCTGTACGATGTAAACAACAGAAAAAGTCCCTCAAATTCAAATAACTCATGTACAGTAGATTTCCTGTTGCTTACACGCGGGCGCGGCGCCGGCGCCGGCGCCGCCCGCGCCGCGCCTAGCTCTCGCGTGCGCCTACCTTAAAGAAACACAGACGATAGTATGCCGTAAATTGTAATTGAAGGAAGTGGAACAGCTTTGGTGTAAATGAGTGCTCATTCTGTCAAACTTTGATTCGAATATCTTAGTTTGTTGCGAGTTTCTTAGCGCGGTTTGTTGGTTCGATAGAGGAAAGTTAAACGATTTACAAGTGGCACTCCACACCTCCAAAAAGGAGGATTGCCATAGCGATCTGAATTCTGTGTAAATTCAAACGTTCATAAGTCAAGCTTGGCCGAATGGGGCGGATTTTTTTTTATTCAATAGGTCTCTTGATGGCGCAACATGCAGCGGGGTCTCGACTTCCATGTTAACCCATTTTGGCAAGTTACCAAAAACACAGTTTGGTACTGGATTGGCGTATGACTTCTTTGGAGGTTGGAATAGTTTTCTGGCAGGATGGAGGGAATAATTTGCCCAGCTTGGCTTGGACTTAGCTTGAGTTTAGGCTTAGGCTTGCGCTTAGGCTTGAGCTTAGACTTGCCCTAAGGCTTAGGCATAGGCTTGTTTTGTTTTCCAATCTGGAATAATCTGATGTGATAATCCATAATTAGACTTAATGTTTTGGGAAACTCAAATGGTTTATGCATCGTTGGATAGCCCTGTCAGAGTGTGTGAACTTTGAAGTATGGTATCAGGCCACCTTGAGGTACAAAGTAACTGGTGAATAAATTGTCAAAATCGCCAACAAACTTTGATAGGACAAGGTATCCAGCATTAGCAATGCCAAATCATTGTTTTCCGACATTAAGTAATTAGATAATTAAATAATAATTCAATTGAAAACAAGCCTATGCTTAAGCCTAAGCGCAAGCCTAAGCACAAGCCTAAGCTCAACTAAGTAAGCCAAGCCTGAGCAGAATTCCCCTCCTGCGAAAATTTTAAGCCTCAAAGTTTGTGAGGGCTGATAATTGGGTTTCGGTAACTTGCCAAAAATCGAGTTAAACATGGAAGTCGAGACCCCCACTGCATGTTGCGCCATCAAGAAACCTACGAATAAAAAAATTCGCCCTGATCGGCAAATGCTCGACTTATTGTCGTTTGAATTTAGACGAATCTGCACTATCGTTCCCTTTTTGGAGGGTTGGAGTGCCAACTTGTCAAATCGGTTAACTTTTCTCTATCAAACGCAACAAACCGCGCTAAGAAACTCGCAACACAGCTCAAGATATTCGAATCCAAAGTTTGACAGAATGACATTCACCAAAGCTGCTCACTCCTTCATACACATTTCGCGTCTATCGTCTGCGTTTTACTCATTAAATTACGGTAGGCGCGCGCGCCGAGAGCCTAGGCGCATTGGCGCATGGAGCGTGCGCCGATGCGCCGATGCGCCAATGCGCCCTTGCGTGTTTTAAAAAAAGCCGTTGCTTACATATGTGTGCTATCGTTGCGTTTCGCTCCCTTTAGTTGCTGCCTCAACTTTTGCTGCGGGACCAGATTTCCTCATTGTTTACAGCGTCTATTTTCAACAATACATACGCGTCTCAACTGTCGACTTCCGACCTTATGAAAGGGTTCTCTAGTGGGAACCTGACGCCAAGCAAAGACAACTGTTTTGGACGTGCTAGTTTGACCTTGATTTGCTACATTGATGGTTGATCTCTGCGGTTGGTTGCTTTAGCGATGAACCACGGTGACACTCTGTTGAGCTACTTGCGTCAGCTGCATAGCCA
Organism: Linhomoeus sp. GSCO2_2; assembly: GCA_030248115.1. Taxonomy (NCBI): domain Eukaryota; kingdom Metazoa; phylum Nematoda; class Chromadorea; order Monhysterida; family Linhomoeidae; genus Linhomoeus; species Linhomoeus sp. GSCO2_2. The sequence goes on along the minus strand of JASAMZ010006311.1, from coordinate 29,339 downwards.
ACAACGATTTTTGGACGTCTCGATCACTTCGGATGGAGTTCTTGTTGTGAGTTATCTTGCACAATACTCGAGAGAAGTAAGATCGTTATGCATTGATCGCTCTCGTGCATTCAGACGAAAGCGCACCGTCTTGTGCTGGCCGCCTTCAGTACCCATTTTGAGGCTGCCCTGCTGGAAGTGGAGGGGATGTCGATCGTCCAGCTGGACATCGACTCCAGAATCACCGGCGCGTTTCTTGGTCTTTCTTAGGCAGGAGTAGTCTGTCAAATGCACGCGCTCCAACTTGGGGTTTTGCCACTGCAATGTAGGCGTGACCACCGACGATCTGTTGGCCATGGTGGAGTACTTCTACACGGGGAGGGCGACCAACGAGGTGGGGAACTCCTCGCTGCTGGAGGCGGCGCATGAGCTGGGCTGCGCCACTCTGGCCGACCTGCTGACCAGCGAGGAAGCCAGTCCGGGCACTACGGTGGAGGACGCCGTCCACGGCCAGAGACTGATCGAGGCGGCCAAGGCCTTCTACGTCGACGGACGCTTCGCCGACCTGCTGCTCAACTGCAACGTGCGTGGTCGCTGCGGATTGCTCGGATACTTGATGCGTGCTTGCATCACCGTCTTATTGGAATTGAAGGGGCAATTCACGATTCAGGGCACTCGCTTGGCATCCTGTCACCGGTTGATACTCTGCGCCTACAGCGAGAATCTCGAGAACGCTCTGTTGGACACCGAGAATGCTCCTTCAGTCACGTTGGACATCGATTCCTCCATCGCTGGTGCGCGGTCGGTCGGACGGCGCGGGCGCAACTGAGTTGTGAAACAGAGAGTGTCGATAATGAAGTGTTTTCCAGGCGCCGACTTGCGGACCATCGTCGACTTCATGTACACGGGCCTGCTTCGACTGCCGCGCAGGCGCCTCAACTGCCTGACGGCGGCGGCGCAGGCTCTGGGCGTGGCCAAGTTGGTGGAAGTGCTGTCGTTGGGGGAGCCGACCACTCAGTCGGTGGTGCTGCCGCCGGTTCCCGACAGCGCAGAGGCGCTGGCCCAGCTGGTGGAGCAGCAGCAAAGCGACTTCCTCGATTTGGAAGTGGTCGCAGCCGGACTGGCCGCCAGCGGCGGCGGCGCAGGCACCCAGCTGTCGCTCAACCAGGCCGAGTCCATGGAGAATGCAAGTGCGCCGCGCCTGCTTGACGTTCGCACAACAAATTGGATGAATTTCGAATCAAAATCTGGCTACGCTCAGATGAGTTGGCCGCGGCGGCGGAGGATTATAGCGAGATCTACGAGGAGTTTGTGATGGGGCCCAGACGAGGCAGGAGGGGCGGCTCCTACGGTCGGAGGACCGACGCCCTGCGAATACGGGAACCGCCGATGTCCCCTCTGCGTCGCTCGCCCTCTCCCGGCGCTTCCGGCGCGCGTATGTTCTTTCGAGCAACGCGACTGACACAGTGGGACCAATCTATTTGGTTGTGAGTGCGCTTGTTGTGGCCCTTCAGTTGACATGGCCGAGTTGTACGGAGACAACGGCACCTCCGATTGGTCGGCGATGATTGGGGCTGCTGCAACTTCCGACAGTCCCGCTCCTGCGGGAGAGGCCTCTGCCAGATCCAACGTCGCCGCCGTCACCATGAGCTTCTCCGCCAAGAGGCCACGAAGGGCCACCGACAGTTTTGGCTACGGGTTGCCCGAGTACGTTGGTAGGTTGCCGCTCCGTCTTCTTTCATCGCTTTGAGTTGAGAGAGAAAAAGTGTATGTGTGATTGGCTCTTGAGGTAGCAGCAACGTTACCGTACCCCTGCTGGTGGGCGACCAGGTGACGATGATGGAGAAGCCCTACAAGTGCCCCTACTGCGACCATCGCACCAAGGAGAAGAGCGCACTGGAGAAGCACGTGCGTTGCATACACACGCTGGAGGCTCCCTATCGATGTCAGTTCTGCCAGCAAGCCTTCAAGGTCCAGAGCAACCTCGTGCGCCACATTCGCGCCCACACTGGTTCGCTGTCTTGCCCTGGATACACTGCGCCGCCCAATTTGTTGAGAATGCTCTGTCGTTGCAGGGGAGAAGCCCTACGTGTGCAAGAAGTGCGGCAGCGCCTACGCGGACAAGAAGAACATGGACGCGCACGTCTTCCGCGAGCACCTGAAGATGCGGCCGCTCGACTGTCCCGTGCACGCCTGCAACGCCAAGTTCTGGCGCCAGGACCGCTTCAACCACCACTGCCGCAAGGTCCACCGCATACAGGCGCCACAGACGCTCATCGGACAAGCCAATCTCGTCGCTGGAGCGCTGGCTGGCGCAGCCGTCGCCGCTACCACTTCCGTAGTCACCTCCGTCAACGCTACCACTTCCACGGCCGCCGACGCCGCTTTCGGCGGGCGCTTCTAATTTCAGCTTCGCTGGCGAAGAAGCCTGTCTCGTCCGTCGATCGATGCGTATCCCAATTGTTGTAAAGCGTATGGTGCAGTGCACTGAAGTTTTCGGTCTGAATGCCACTGCCACAATTGCTATTGCACAGGCGCGTAGTGAAATCCTGCTATTGGAAAATGTGTTATGGCTGTATCTTCGTTAGAACTTGCTCGAAGGCGTCCAGTGCTTCGTCGGCGCTCTCTTGAGACAGGCACATCGGCGGCTGGATTCTCAGCGTCTGAAACGCCCTCTGATGTAGCACAACAACGTTTTTGTGCATTTGCGTCCACCAACTTGTCCATAGCGGCCGCCTTTGCCCACGAGAATCCCTTTCTCCTTGAGCGCGTCCATCACTTCGTGCACCTTCTCTTGCGACAGTGGCTTTTTGGTGTCCTTAAGCATTGAAGTGTCACGTCTGCTTCTCCGGCTATCCACTCCAGTGGAAGCGCAACGGCCGTACAGTACCTTGTTCTCCACCAGCTCCAGTCCGATCATCAGGCCCTTTCCGCGCACGTCGCCCAGCGTGGGAGCGCGATCGCGCAGCGCGTTCAGCTCGCGGATCATCCTCGTGCCCACTTTCAAACTGTTCTCCTGCAGCTTCTCCTCCTCGATCACCTGTCAGCGGCGCCGCCGTCGTTGTTTGGGGGTACTGTAGCTGGCACGCTTACTGTTCGCCCACCTGCAGGACGGTGGCGCCGACGGCGCTGGCCATGGGGTTGCCTCCGAAGGTGTTGACCAGACCGGCCTTCGTGAGGGAGTTCGCAATCTTCTCGGTTGTAATGACGGCCGCCATTGGGAAGCCATTGCCGATGCCTTTGGCCATGGTTACTGCAAACGGTCGGCGTGATATCGCACAAAGAAGCACTAATTGGAACGACTGCACAGCCGGCTACGCACCAATGTCAGGCTTGGCGTCGTCAGTCTCGTATCCCCAGAAGGCGTCGCCCATCCGTCCGAAGCCCGTCTGCACCTCGTCCGCTATGCAGACGCCCCCTTTGGCCTTCACCTTCTCGAAAGCTCGCTTGAGGTAACCCTTTGGATACTGTATCACTCCGCCGACTCCCTGAAGCGAAGCTTGATACTGCTTTATGATGCTCGCCGTTCGTAAAGAGCGCTCGCACAAACCTGTATCGGTTCGACGATCATTCCGGCGACGCCGCCGTTTTGTGGCGTGTCGTAGGTCAAGACGTCGTCCAGTTGGTCCAGATACTGGTCGCAGGCGCGACACTCAGTGGCGGCGCAGTCGCACTTTCTGCCCACTGGCTAAGGAGCGAGTAGCACTTTGGCCACAGTTCTTTAGTCGGTACATGTGAAAGCTAGCAACCAATAATGTGGACTACTCACTTGTGCGGGAGAGTTCCTGCACTTATCTCCACCGAAGACGCCTCTGTAGACGTCGGGATTCATGGCCTGAATGGCATTTCTCTGGTACTCTCAGTCACCGTAATCAGAAGCCATTGTGACACACAGTATGTATGAACGTCAAGAAACCGTACCCTAAGGAAGCCGGCGTTCCTGTGTGCGGGAGGCGGCTGCTTGAACTGTCCCTGATTGGTGGCGCCCATGACGCCGCTAGTCAAGCCGTGGTAGGAGGCGCGGAGCGCGATGATGTCTTCGGCTCCTGTGGCCGCCCGAGCCATCAAGAAGGCGAGGTCGTTCGCCTCCGCGCCACTGTTCACGAGGTACACAACCTGAGTTCGTTAGCAAAGCGTCTGAAGGGTACAGTATGAGTGGTATACAAATTCGAAAGGGATTCAGACATCTAGGCCTTCGGGAAAGTAGCCGCTGAGCTGCTCCGTGTACTTGACCAGAGGCTCGTTGACGTAGATGCCGGTCGTGTGCCACAGCTTGTCCAGCTGCTGCTTCAAGGCGTCGTTCACCTTGCTGCAACATATGTAGGTTGAAGTATAGCCCCTCGTAGAATCGCATCGAAAATGGAGCCATCCCCGCACGGATGGCAGTGTCCGACGCTGACGGTCACGATGCAGGCGAAGAGGTCGATGTAGCGCTTGCCAGACGTGTCCCAGATGTGGTGGCCAGAGGCGCGCCGCACGAACAGCGGCTCGCGGTAGATGGACCAGCCCCGGAAGCTCGGGTGCACGTGCTTCGCCCACTTCTTTTTCAACGCCGACATGTCTTCGGAGCTAGAGGCTGCTTCGCTGCTACTGCATCGGCTGAAGACGCCGAAGTTTGTCGCCTTCGGCAGGAGCCTACTGCACTTGCGCAAGTTGAGCATCTTCCTTGGAAACTGCTTGATATAGCACTGCTGGAATACACTTGGCCTCTTCGCCGTAACGTAGAAGGTTACCAAGTGCATATGTACGCATGCGCCAATGCACGCAAAGCTTGGGCCACTATTAGGACGAGAAGAACGGCGCGCCGGCCTCGTTTATCTTGCTTCTACCCTGCCCGAACGTCTGCAGTGCGCGCAGGCATGGGTACATCCTACTCGGTTCCTTCCTCGCCACAGAATTGCTCCTTTCGCCGCCATTCGCCCTAATGTAGTAGCCATTTCCATGCTATACGCATGTTGGATATGCATGCGTGTAGAGATTACATGAGACATATGATGCCATCGCGGTGGCGGATCGAGGCGAAGCAAACGAAATGAAGGAGGAGTGGTTACTCTGCAAATGTAGATTCACTAAGTGCAAATCCAAAATTCAACAGCTTCACAGTTTAACTTCGCGGTGACAAATGACGTCGCGTATGACGACAGCGGCGATCACAACAGTCGTATGCAGATCAGTGTGCCAAGAACGTGCGATGTGTGGCGTGCGCTGGGTTCGAATCCTTTCACAGCTTCCCATAGCCTCTTTGCCACCATAACGATCAGTAGGCGAAGTTGTGTCCTGGAAAGAGCAGGGCTGCGAGTGGGTAGTCTCACTTGTTACGGTAGCTCTCAAGTCCTGGGCTAAGCACCTGCGCAGCGTTGGTGCTTCTCCATGCAGGTGTCGCGGCAGCAGCGCCTGCACTGCTCGAAGGCGCACTTGGCTGAGAGCGGGTTACCGCATACGCGACACGGCTTGTACTTCGGCGCCTTCGGCTTGCTCGCCGGCCGCTGCTTGGGCTGCTCGCGCTCCGCGACGGCGGCGGCGCTTGTGGCGTCCAGGGTCGACTTCCGATCGATCTTCTTCAGCCGCTTCTTCGACAAACCTGAAATGGGGAAGAACATTCGCACTCGGTGAGCGCAGCGCTACGGTCGAACCCGTCTGCTCGCCGATCTCCTCGAGCAGATCCCGTCGCTTCTTGCGGAAGAGCTGGCGCTCCTTAAGCAGGCGGTCGCCTTCCGCCGCCGACGTCAAGCGAGACAGCGCCTCCTCGGTCGAGCTGATTAGAAAGTAAGCAATATTGCTCGATACTACGATGATCCGTAAGCGTATAATCACCACCTTAGCCTGTAGTTGGGTTGACAAATCCAGTGAGGGTAGAGTAGGCCAGTGCCTTCAATAGACGATGAGTCGGCCATGTACTGCTGATGAGACTCCTGTAAACGAGAGCTTCAACAGCCTAGCTACTTGTAATTCCCAGAGCCGCCCCAGTCCAGTCCATTGCCCACCTGACAGCGTCGTTTGACGACGTCAACCACCTCCCTGAAGGAGACCATTCCGTTGGACTTAGCCAACTTGTGGCGCAGATCGGGAAACACGAAGAAGCTGAAACGTTGGTATCCAACTGGTCATTTCAATGCAGTCACCGGAGCATATCGCTAACGCATATCGAGACAAAACGCGACGCACTGTAATACTGTACACATAGGTCAACGTATATGTCGCCGACATTAGCAATGTAGCTCCCTCAAGGCACTAACTCTAGCACACAGAAACCGCTCGCGTGGCGGAATGCGGGAGCGGCCGACAATCGTGCGTACGTCGTCACGTATGCCGTCATGCGTGCGGCGCACCTGTGGTGGAAGAGTCGGAAGAGGTGTGCGCGCGTGTAGGCGATGGGGCAGGGGTAGGCGTCGACCAAGTCCAGGTACTCCAAAGCAGCTTCCCAGTTGGTGGGCGGCGTCTGTCTCTCGGCAGCGACGGCGTCGAAGATGTAGGGGTTGTGGAGGTGGCCTTCGGCCGACATGACGCCGTCGGCGCCCGTCGACTCCAGACAGCGCGCCACGTCCGAGTAAAGCTGGATGTTGCCGTTTGAGATCACGGGGATGGACAGCGCCTTCCTGAACCGCTCAGATGGGAACAGGACGTCGATGCAGACAACAACGACAGCACAAAGAGAGAAGAGCGCACTTGACAGCGGCTACAGTACTCCAATTCGCGAGACCCGTGTTGGGCCCCTTCTGCTCCCGCAAGCGGCCGTGCACCGTCAGCATCTGGAAGTGCGTATGAAAGTGAGTCAGCGACACATTTCTGATATGGCATCGTCCCGACCAGACAACCGGCGCCTTCTATCATCTTGGCGTAGTCAACGGTCTTCTGCACGTCTTCGAACACGCGAATCTTGCACGAGATCGGAATGGGTACCAGCTTGTGAACAGAATTGACTGAATGGATTTTACATGACGACTTCTGTGGAGCCAAATATGGCAGAATCTGGTTGCGCACCTAGCTGAAAGACCAGCTTCCAGTCGTCCTGCAGAAAGGCGCCGTATCTTCCGCGTCTGGCGATCTGCTGGGGACAGCCCAGGTTAAGGTCGACGCCGTCGCAGAAGGGCGCCGCCTGCCGGCACGCCTCCACCAGCTGCTCGGGCTCGTTGGCACAGAACTCAAACGACTATCGACTCGCGTACTCAACACACCATCCAGCCTTCTCCTTTGCACCCTCACCTGGACAATCAGGGGTCTGTCGCCCTCTGTCGGCAGAGTGGCGCGCCGAATGTTCTCGGCGCGATAGGTGGGGTCGGAGGCGACGTTGGCAGCGTGCAGCATGGGCGTGAAGCAGAGCTGGGCGCCGTGACGGCGCGCCAACATGCGCCAGGCCAACTCGCTGAAGTAAGCGCAGACTCGCGAATGATGCAAGCGACTTTGGCAATAGACACACACCTCTGGTCGACCATTGGGGCCAGAATTCTAGTGGGAGAACCCAACGTCTCGCGGAAATACTTGTACCCAGAACCAGAATCGGACGACGTTCCCGCGGAGCTCTCAAGTACGTCCATCGTGGCAGGCAGCACGGTGTGCCGAGTCCGTAGCCACGCCACGCTGCTTCTATCCAGCAACAAAGTCGGCTTCCTGTCCGCTGCCGAGAACGGCCAAAGTTTGTCCCACCTCGATCTGCCTGACTACAAAGCAACAAACTGTAGAGCTTACGGGCAGGCCAACATTTCTGCCGTCACCATCTCACCGCTCGCTGTGCGTCATCGGCAAACGTATATGTGGAGAGTTGCTCCCAAACCAAAAGTGGTGATATCGCGCCAAATTTAGCAGCCATGCCGATTTTCAGCAAGCCCGATCCGAAAGGTAATAGGAGTACAGCCTTACGTTCGCTAAGTACATTGTAAACATTGCTACGCAAGCAATCTTCAGAGGAGCAGCGCAAGAACGACAGGGCCCTTCGTCAGACCAACCGTGGGCTGACTCGGGACCGCCGCGAGCTGGACCGAAGCGAGAAGCAACTGGTCAGTCAGTGTGCCATCTCTACTTCCATTCTGCCTCACGTCAGTATGTATCCTGATTCAGGGTTGCGTAAAAAGTGCCGACTTAGACTTGTTGTCATTTGCAGGAGGAGGACATCCGTAAGGCGGCCAAGCAAGGCAACAAGCAGGCCTGCACGGTGCTGGCCAAGCAGCTGGTGAATCTGCGCAAGCAGAAGACCAAGTCTATGGGCATGTCGGCCAAGATCAGCGGCATACAGGCGCAGTCCAAGGTGAGACTAGACGCAGTTCATCTCTGAGTCAACAAATCACTTCGTGTACGTACAGTGAGCACGCAACCACTTCCAGACGATGCAGTCGAACGTGCGCATGGCGGAGGCCGTCAAGTCGACGACGAAGGTGATGGGGGAGTTCAACAAGCAGATGGACCCGCAGAAGCTGGCGCAGACCATGCAGGACTTCGAGAAGGCCAACATGCAGCTGGAGATGGGCGACGAGATGAGTACGTGTCTGTCTCGTTGCGAACCGACCGATCCTGTTATTGTGTACTGAAGTAGTACTAGTGATGACCTTCGAAAGAGCGTCGGAAGGTGCCCTTTGCAGTCGAGGAGTCGCTCAACAGCATCATGGACGAGTCAGGGGACGAGGAAGAGCAGGAGGCCATCGTCAACCAGGTGCTCGACGAGATCGGCATCGAGATCAAGGGCAAGGTTAGGGTGCTACAGAGCGCGATAGCGACTCGCACATTGATGGATTCGATTTCGCATTGGCGTTTCAGTTGTCCAAAGCGCCGGCGGCGCCCAGCGAGGTGGAGGCGTCGACAAGCAAAGGTGCGAAGCTGACGGACGCCGACTTGGAAGCTATGCTGAGCAACCTGAAAGCGACCTAGTGACTAGCTCTTGCACGACCTTTATGTCGTTTGTGGAAAGCTCGAGTTTGACCGTCGGCCGTGTACACGTCGCCACCAGCTTATTATTGACAGTTGGGTGGACGTATCTTTTGCATTGCATCAACCATACGGTTCGCAAAGATGCATTATTCATGGAGATGGCCCGCCCTCAACCGGTAGCTCCGATCCAGTCACCGATTGCGCTAGTAAGCCACAACAGCGGTACTCGTAGCAAAACACACACAACGTATACACGCGGAGGTACATACAATACAGTATGTCATACTGCCGCTGTTATAGAAAGTGTTAATTTGTCCCGCAGTCGGACTCCAAAAGAAGAAGGTCGTGCTTCTGCTGTTCGTAGTGTTGGGCGAGACTTGACTTCGCGTAGCAGGCGCGACATCTGTGCCACAAAGTGCGTGGTGACTAGACATTCGATAGCACCAAGACGGAAAGCACCCACCTCTCTACCGTACCCCATGAGCAGTAGCGCTCGGCGCAGCGCGACTCTCGCAGCAGACGCAGCATTCGGGCGCAGTCAACACCGAGCGGCATCTGGTCTGTAGTGAACAGCTTCTCCAGTCGGCGACCGCTTGACGCGCCGCGCCGGCCATTGCTGCAGCGCCTATCGAGATGGCCTGCCAGTTGGCGGCGCCCCACCTTTGCTAGGCGGACCATCGTGTCCACGTATCTGCGCAGGTAGCGAGGCCGGTGGCAGTGGCGCTGGATGCGGCGGCGCAGCCAGCTCAGCGTCGGCAGCGGCCCGTCCTCGCCGCTGCCGAACCGCGGCAGTTCGTTGGAGTGAAGGTGGAGTCGGCGGCCGTTCTTTCGCTGGCAGCCTTCCTCCAGGTACTTGACCATGTCGGCGGCCGAGTTGAAGCGGTCGTTGGCGTACTGACGGCGCAGCTCCGCCAGCAGCTGGTTGGCGTTGCGGCAGACGCGACGCGCCTCCTTGACGACCATCTGACTGCTCTGCAGAGTGTCGACCTGGTCCCTGAGAACGCGCCCCTTCAGCCTCCTCCCCCGCCGACGTCTTGTTGTACGACTAAAACCCGTTTCCAATGTGCATCCATTTCGTCACGTTGTACATACAGCATGTGCACTGTGCAACCGAGCGTCAGATACCGAAATTGACCTTACATGAAGCTGACGCGCCGCCGCCTAGCCGGCTCCAACTCTTGTTCGTACTCGCAGTTCAGCTCCAACAGGACGAGTATTGCGGTTGTTCGACTGGCGTCGTCCAGTCTGAGATTCTCCCTCTTGATCAGCGACCTCAGTTGCTGCGCGTTCGAGCATCGGCTCAGCGCGTCGGCCACCGAAGTAGACCGAATATCGTCGAGTTCCGGACAAAGCTGCTCCACATCCTGGCCGTAACAAGTGGCCGCGTAGGCAGCAGTGACGGCCAAACTCTCAGTCAGCTCAGTGTTCTTCGCTAGCCGATCTCCGACGCATCGTTCAGGCGATCCATCGCCGGCCGTCGCCAGCCGCTCGCGACTCAGGGCCACTGCACACAGCTGCGCATACTTGGACAGCTCACTAAACTGCTTCGTCGCGATGACGCACGGCCCGTCTGCGCCAGCTGGCTGAAGAAACTGGCAACTACTACTGTATAAATCAGCAGCCTACACATACCAAAAGCAACTTGTTTGTCTCTCACTTTATTGTGGCAAATGAGCGAAACGACGAACACCGTCCACAGAAACGGTTTGCTCATTTATAGCGTCCGAAGCGTATTCTGCCGGACGAGTGCCACAGCGGCAGCGCACCGCGTTGTTTTTGGGAATGCGACTTCCACGCAGCGCTTAGCAGACGTCGTCTCAGTGTCTTATTAGGCGCAAAACGAGTTCTGTGTCGCAGATCTGTTCGGAGCGGCCGTCACGTACATGACGTTTGAAGGCAAGAGAGAGGGGAGAACGAGTCATGCGGCAGTACAACCGGCCGGCCGTTGTCGCGCAGCGATACAAGGGAAGATCGGTCGGTGGGAGCGCCCCCGAGATATTCTGTCAAGATAAGAACGCCCACTCGAGAGAAGCGAAAACAGCGACTTTGGACGGCGGTAAAGCTGGATCACGAATTACAGGTCATGCTATCACGACTGCAGATACATAGGTCATGCGCATCAATTTGGTACGTACGTAACATCTGACAGTGTGGCACGAGATTGCGATACATGTGGGAGAAAGTAGTAACGGCGATGTACACATACTAGGCAACTATCATTTGACGCACTTCTTCCTGAGACGCAGCTCGTTGATCTTGTTTGTCTGCACTCCGATCTGCAGGGGCGACATGGCGAAGCAGGCGTCGCAACTGGAAAACGTCCTCGTTAGTGAGTGGCGCAGACAGACTGACAACCACTTGTAAAAGGCGCGCTCACAATTCCGCTCTGAGTCCGCAGTCGACGGCGAGTGGGGCGCAGGTCTTGACCATCTTCTGGACGGAGTAGCAGTCGAAGTCGGCCGGCAAATCGTCCTCGATGATGGTCACGCGTCCGCGACACCGCTCGCGCAGAAACTCCGCTGCCTCCTTGCGACTCAAGCGACCCTTGGCTACGCGCCCATACAACTGAACGAATAAGAGGAAACAATAAGACTAGAGTACTACGCAACATCAGCATTAAATTGAAGTAATTCTAAACTAGTGACAATTAAACTAGTTACTTTGAAGTAAATTGAGTTAGACTAGTTTAAATTAAATGAGATTCAATTAAAGTGCATTAAATTTAACTAAATTACACCAAAACACATTAAATTATGCTGAATAGAATTAAAGTACATTGAATTTAGCTGCATAATTAAATCACATTATATTAAATTAAATTAAATTAGATCAATTAAATTAAATTAAATTAAATTAATAAATTAAATTAAATTAAATTAAATTAAATTAAATTAAATTAAATTAAATTAAATTAAATTAAATTAAATTAAATTAAATTAAATTAAATTAAATTAAATTAAATTAAGTTAAATTAACTTAAATTAAATTAAATTAATTTAAATTAAATTAATCAATTTATCAAATTAAATTAAATTCAATTTAATTAAATTAAATTAAATTAAATTAAATTAAATTAAATTAAATTAAATTAAATTAAATTAAATTAAATTGAAATTAAATTAAATTAAATTAAATTAAATTAAATTAAATTAAATTAAATTAAATTAAATTAAATTAAATTAAATTAAATTAAATTAAATTAAATTAAATTAAATTAAATTAAATTAAATTAAATTAAATTAAATTAAATCAAATTAAATAAAATTAAATTAAAGTAAATTAAATTAAATTAAATATAACAATTTTAGCAAAATTTAGCTGAATGAATAATTGTAAATCGTTGAATTTGTACATATAAGATACCAATTTTGATAGAGTGAGATCGTGCAACGCAGCTGACCTGGGGCAGTAGTCTCTGGTAATTGCGGCAGGCGACCTCGAGCTTCTTCTTGACGAGAATCAACTTCGGATGTTCCAAGGCGAATTCGGCCATGCCGTCGTCTCCCGTTTCCTGGCCGCCGTAGATCTCGGGTATGTCTTGCACGCGAACCTACAGAAGAAAACAGAAAGTCAGCGGTTTGCAATAGTTGGCGCAATGACAATGGTGGAAGTTGTGTACCTCGATGCGGCCGATGCAGTAGCCCATGATGAATTGTCTGGCCTGCTGCTTGTCGTTGAGCTGGTCGCTGTCGGCTCGCTTCCTCAGCTGCACCAGGAGATCGGCGCCGTTTCTGCAGTAGCGGCGGACGTTCCTCTCCAAGCGCGACTTCAACTCCTGCTCCGTCAGCATGGACGCGGGCGTGTCACTCTGCGCTTCGGCGGCTCGCTGCAAATGTGAAACTATTACTTGAACAGTAAACCATAGTATACGGTGCGTCTTGTGTGCACTTCTAGTACCTTTCGACGGCGGAAGACGACCGGAGCCGGCTGTCCGAAGGGTATGCCGATGAAGGGGCAAGGGTGGCGAACGTCGTTGGCTGTGCGCACGCAGAAGTGGCCTCGCGCCATCTTCTCCTGGAGCATGCGGGCCGACCACCAGTTGTGCTCGTAGAACCTTCGGGTGCACTCGCGGTCGAGAGGCAGCAACTCGAGACGGTACTTGTCCAACTCTTTGCGGCTTTTGTCGCCGCACTTCTTCGCCTCCGCCTCCACTTCGGCGAGACACTCGCGGTAGCGGTCGCAGCTCGAGGTTTGCTGCATGGGTTTTGACGCGTTCACAAGTGGTGTGTTACGTCGGAACTGTTCACATCGGACTTACGCAGTAGACCGTCACCGCTGCCAGTAGGGCACACACGAGAACCAACCGGAGGTGAACCTTCATTGTCGTTGTTGTTCGCGTTTTCGTTAGGGCGAAAGCAAGAGGATGTTTCTCTCCGAGTTCTCGTCTGTGAGTATTTATGTTGGCGAAGTTGCGTGGGCAGCGGCGAAACAACAGTGCGAGGAAGCGATCGCGGGGGAGCCGCTCGAGTCGGAAAACAGTCGTTCGTTCGTTCGTCGGCGACGTCAGCGTGTCGCGCGCCGCTGACTGAATACACTGGACGCCTACTTACACTGCTCAACATCACGAGGCCAAGTGGCACTTTCCTTTGATGGTGTTTTTGAATGAGTCGTCAGTCGTTCGCGCCGTTCACTCTTTGTGTAAGGTAAACTGTCGCGACGCGCGAATAACAAGCAATGTGCGTAGGTAAACTAGACGACGTCGGTAGAAGTGACGGTTGCAGAGTAAACAGCAGTGCTCCAATATTTTGCTCGGACAACACATAACGCAAACAGGGTGCGAACGGGTTGTGAACTGCACTGACCTAAGGCTCTGGGCACTGAACAATTCATACTGAAGACGCCAGTGGTTGCATCAGTCCATGCATAGCAAATCGGCCGGCATCTCATACGGGTGCTTCAATGGGGCAAACACGCACCGTTGTCTCAATAGCTATCTGTCACATCGACGATTCATGGAACAAGACCTCCCAGATGTTCAGGGCAAATGCTCTTGGCACACACTTGTTCTACATATACGTAGGTACCTAAAACTGTTCGATAGAGTGTATTTGTCGCAAGTCCAATAACTGTAGTGCAGCCAAAATGCAGTGTCAATTTTCCTCGTTGCTTATCAACTCGTGGATTCTCCTGTACTGGCTCAACGGCGTTGAGGCGACGGCGACAGAACCTACCGTGATTAACTGCCTGGACTCTGAAAAGGTAGCCCGAAGTTACAATACGCAAAAAACAACAGCGCAGCAGCAGGTATAGTTCACCGAAATGTAGTGCGCAAACTTCTATTGCCAACGTAGGACTGTTGTTCATAGGGTTTTCACAGGCTGAAAGTACTGTACTGGTGCATACAGGGTACATACACTGTACGTAGCTGCCTCACTCTCACAACCTTCGAAGGGCGTATGCGAGACGACGGAGAAGCCGATGTGCCACTTCAACCGTCAGACGGGTCTGGCAGGCTGCGACGAGCACTGTAGAAAGGGTGTGAAATGCGAAGACGAGCACGGCAGCTACGCCTGCTGCTGCATGCCCAGGGCAGGCTGCAACTACGGAATTATGAAAGCGGAATGGGAGAAGACGACGGAAGTGAAGCTGGTGGGTTGCGACATGGGCTACAAGATTGGCTCTGTCGAAGGCACGCTGCCTTTCGGCGAAGGATGCAGAGACGCCTGGTGTGTCAACGTCATGTTCAAGGTGGGCGAACGGATGCCAAGCGTACGCGCACACAATTTTTGTACTAGTGCACAAAGTTGCAGAGGTCGGACCACCCAAATGCTGAAGATGAAGGTTATCTGCGCAGCTGTGAGATGATCGCGCACCTGGTGCGCAAGGCTTGGTGGCTGGACGTCGACGAGATGACAAGGGCGGATTCAGTCCAACCTAGACAGGAACTGTGGCGCATGCTCGATCCCGCCGTCGGACAAGTGAAGAAGATGTGCGACAGTATCGCCCTGGAGAATCCGGACGGCTCCAAGAGCGGCTGTGTTGACATTCCTTACAGGGTTGGGACTGCATAAGTAGTTGACAAGAATTTTTATCAGGTACTAGATTGGATAGGCAGAGGTGAGAATCCAATGTTTCTAGGAGGGCCGCAAAATGATGATGGCTCGCTATTGCTGCTGTGGCCACGGCGCCGATCTCTGCAACAGCAACAGCACCGACTGGTGGCAGGAGCCGGCCATGTCTCTGGCGCAGGTCAACCGCGCCGTCAGAATGGAAGGCGCCATGGCGACGCTGACGGCCTTCTTCATCGGCGTTGTCTCCTTTGCCTTCGCACAGGCTTCTCTGATTGGAGCCAAGAAGTAGGTTTGTAGGGCCATACCATAGAGTAGGAAGCCTCCTTGGTCCTTCGTAGGTTTGTACTTGTAGGGCAACGGCGATTGTTCGCCATTATCGCGTAGAGTTAGGATGATTTCATCAACGCTTCTTTGCGGTTGCTTCGACTAGGTTATGTAGTACGTGCGTCCTGCCTGTGGCTTACACTAGCGATCGGATGGTTTGCTAAATGTTGAGCTACCTGTGCACGTATGTACGGTACAGTACGATTTACAAACGAACTACAAAATGATTGTTCCATTTCACAGCCGTCCGTTATGCAGCTCTGTTTCGTTCAGTGGCCGTCTTCGCAAGATACCATACACATACCTGTTTGACTTGCGCTGCTAATCACGACAGCTGAAAATAGTCCAGTTTTCCACCCATCATACAGAATGTTTCAGGCTTCGGTGCGAATTTTTTTACGCCGTTTGTTGCATTCGATGGCCAACAGGATTTTGTAATGTACTAGTAATGGTGGGTTTCATAGCTACCAAAATTCAAATGAATTAAAAAAAGAAAGTGCCAAGTTTGCATGTTTTCTCTAGTTTTTTTCTATGACTTCAGCTTATGTGGTTCCTTGCACTTAGGCCAATAAGAGTGGCAGTGAACTGGGTTCCACATGATGCCCTTCTAGTTATCCGTTTGCGGAAGATGGAATCAGTACCGCTACGTGTGCAACTAGCATCGCAGAATGACAAAGTTTATTATTATTGTCGACTTGTTCAGCAACTTTGTCGCTCTGTGACGCAAGCTACGTTAGTGACACAGATTTCGTTTAAACGGCAACTAGAAGGGCATTATGTGGACTCGCCTCACTGCCATTCTTATTGGCCTGTGTGTAAGAAATGACATAACCAAAGTGAAAGAAATCTGGCGAAAACGTCAAAATTGGCATGTCTTTAAATTGGTTGCAAACTTTCTGCAGTGTTCAATATGA
This sequence comes from Linhomoeus sp. GSCO2_2, assembly GCA_030248115.1. Lineage (NCBI taxonomy): Eukaryota > Metazoa > Nematoda > Chromadorea > Monhysterida > Linhomoeidae > Linhomoeus > Linhomoeus sp. GSCO2_2. The sequence goes on along the minus strand of JASAMZ010006311.1, from coordinate 13,252 downwards.
ACCTATTGTTGCTCGTACTAAAATAAGTCCCGAGTGTTCTATCGAATATAACAGACCGCGCAACGATTCACAGCGTAGCAAAAGGTATTCGAATTTGAAGATGGTGCAGTTTTTGGCACTCCGCCGCTTGAAAAGCGAAGGAGTGCTATAGGAGCGGTAAAGCCCACAGTTAACACCTTCGGGGCTGGCGCTCGCTACGAAGCACCTAGGGAGCCAAATTTTTTTTTAAAAGATAGCTTATGACGAGCTTAAAAGGTGGTCCGACACGGGAGTACGGTAGAAAATTCCAAATTTTAAATTTTTTTTCCGACCTTTAAAAATCGTAGCTCGAGTTTGCGACGGTGGATTCTCGCAAACTCTTCTTTCTGACTTAGAGCCTTCTATGACCTTTCGATCAAGATCAAAACCGCCGAGATCGGTCTTGCCGTTCGGGAGATCCGCGGTGACAAAAGTCCCGGGTCTTGAGCGGAAAATTCGGATTTTCGACTTTGAGTGGATTTTTGGGCCGGAAGGCGTGCTTTTAGCGGTAAATTGACCATTGCAACGTGTTCAGCGTCAAAAGTTGGTCTAGACGAAGTGGCTTGACCATTTCTAGGTACTGCACCCCGGCCGCGCCGAATTTTTGAATCCCGGGGTCAAATTTCCGAAATTGTGTTTACACTTGTTTCGGGGGTTCCCGACGACGCTGAACACGAATCCGGTGTTTATTTTGGGATTTTGGACGCCTTCACCCTGCTTTCGGCACCCGGCCGGCCAACAAGCTGTGTGTGTAAAAAGTTCAACCTATACTTTGTGTCTGTCAAATCTTGGTGAAGAGTATAGTGAATTTCATTCGCATAATTAGCCGCATCCAGAGAAGGTATCTTGAAAACGTGCACCACAAATCAAGTGCAGCTATTACCACGATACGGTTGTCTGTACAGCTGATCTAAAGCTCAGTGATATCGCCGCGTTCGCTATATGGTATCGGCATGATACGACGCCGTTCATCTGAAGTTTTATACCTGTGGGAATACGCCACATCGAACAAAAAACTTGCCAACCGTTTGGTGCAGTCGTTTTCTGCTAGGAATTTCGTTTGTTGTACGCATTTCTGCGTTATGACGCTTTTGACAATTTGTAGAATTTTGGCAAATTGTGGCGTATTTCAATAAAATTCCACAATTGCAAACAATTTCTTTTGTGTTACAAATTATCCGCGGTTTATGCTCTTTCGATTTCTGAAGAAATTTCGCCGCTAGTCCATCAGGCGACAAAACCAATTTTCGACTATTTTTATATTTTAATTGTAAATATCTCTAAATTGCAGTATTTCAAAGCTGTAGAACCATGTCACAAATTCTCACTGGCTTACGACCTTTCAATTTCTGCATTCATATTCGTCAATAAAGGACGTTCTATTTTTGTCAATTTATGAAATCTTGACAAATAATTGCGTATTTCTATGAAATTGCGCATACGGTATGCAAACATTTCTTTTGTGTTACAAATTGTCCACGGCCTATGTTCTTCCCATTTCTGAAGAAATTTCGCCGCTAGCTCATCAGGCGAAAAAGTCGATTTTCGATATTTTCATATTTTAATTGTAAATATCTCCAAATTGCAATTTTTCAAAACTGAAAAACTATGTCACAAATTCTTACTGGCTTGCGACCTTTCAATTTCTGCATTCACATTTGTCAATAAATTACGTTCTATTTTTGTTAATTTATGAAATTTCGACAAACAATTTCGTATTTCTATCAAATTTCACATCGGCAGAAAATTTCTTTCGTGTCACAAATTATCAGCGGTCCGTGCTCTTTCCATTTCTGAAGAAATTTTGCGGCTAGCTCATCAGGTGAAAAAGTCGATTTTCGACATTTTTGAATTTTAATTGTGAATATCTCAGAAATGCGAAATTAGCAACACAAACGGACATCAGATCCGTACTCAGCGACCTCGACTCTACTTGACCACATATGTCACATATCTTACTTCGGTGCCACGGACGGTAGACAGTAGAGCCTGCGCTCATCGTCGTCATTACAGCCTGCTCCAACACGTCACTTGCGCCACATCGGCCTCTAAGTGTATGTGCAAGGGCGTATCAGTGGCTAGGACTCCCACTTCCCTAGGAACTAGGATCGATCGCCCGACGATAGCAGCTAACAGACTCCTGCACCCGAGTTCTCCTAACAACACCACTCGTTCGGAGGCAAACAGCCGACCTCCCAGGCCGCTAGGTAGTGTGTTCTCGTAGCAACTCAGACAGAACTCACGCCTGATTGACTTCCGCCGGTCGCTGTTCTGCAGGCGTTACAGTGTACGACTCTCCCCACTTTTGTAGTGGAAACGGGATAGTTCGTACGAAACACAGCCGCGGAAGAGGACCTACGTTCCCACACGCTGTAACCGCAATCCCTAAGGGCTAGGGGTTCCGGACCGGGCTTGGGGACCTTTACTCCGGAAACAGCCGTCCTGGCTTCTTCCTTCTTGACAAGTCCGTCAGTCAAGGGTTCACTCCTCTGAGAGAAAGAGCCTGAATCCCTTCCCCCTTTTATAGAGACCGCCTCCTTTGTGTAGCAGACAAAGAAGTGGTATGACGACGCCTGGATAATTGCCGTCTAGCGTCGGTTTTGGCGTCGCTTGCTCCATGGGCAGTTAGGCGTACATTCCAAGCATTCCAATGGAATCGTACCCTGTCAAATTAGCATAGGCGCAATTTTAAACGTCTATGGGCCAATTTTGCCTCGATGCCGCGCCGTTCGGCTCAACCGAGAGGTAACGTCGGTGCATCCGCCACTTCTATAGATGGTTGGACTCCATCCATCCTCCACCTTCCACTATCATAGTGCATCCGTCACCTCCACGTCGGCCCGACACAAAGACCGGTTGTGGTTTGGTGAGGCATCTCGCCCAGCTACCCCACGGGTACCGGTTGAGATGGCCGATTTTAAGGCAACCTAGTGCCACGGCTCGCACTGGATGGAATCCAATTTATCTTTTCCATCTGTGAGTTCGCAAACCCACGTGGCCCTTGCACACGCAAATATCGGTCAGCGCTTTTCGCCCCAGCTCCTTCCTAGCTGGTAGCCAGAGGTGTGCTGAGGTGGTCTATACCGCCCCCAGACATCTTTTAGCGCCTCTCTCGGCGGCCTCGACGCAGCAGAGAAAAATCGAAAAAGTTTTAGGTGAAGCCGCCTAAACCCGTCATCACCGAGCTTAGTGGCTTCAATATAGTAGTAGTGTATAGATGCTGCAGAGCAGTCCCAGGCCCGCCGGAGCGGCGGCGGCACCCACGCATATGCGTGCGGCGGCACCCACGCACATGTGTGCGTGCATGGCAGACGAGTGGAAGGCGAGTGGAAGGCGAGTGGAAGGCAGGCGTGTTATACAAACCGGTCCTGCGTGCGTTCGGCGCGCGGCGATTTATAGTGTAATAATTTGATATCGCGTGCTAATTAATTGTGCGCGTCCGTTCGCGTTTTACGTCGAGTGTGCGTTGGCACGCGTCCAGAACCGGTTTTTCAAAATTCATACGGCGTGCCCTCCGCCAGACAGACGGCCAGACGCACTTGCGCACAGACGCAAAAGTTTCGTAACTACTTGGTTCTCAATAATGAAGTACAAGAAAGTTACGCTGTTCTACACAAAGAAATATGTATTCTCTAATCATTACCCATGTAAATTCCAACTGGACGGACTGGAGTGGAATTCGACAGAGCAATACTACTTGTTTAGCAAAGGATGTCGGTTGTTTCACGGCATTTTGGTTTTGATTTTAAAACGTATATGTCTGAACAGACCTACTGCTTGCAGTGGTTTTCGGCGACGTTGACACAGTCACGGCAATCAAAATGGCGCCGAAGCAGGGGGGGCCTTTACGGGAATGTTGCGTTTTTCGGCCCGTTTATGATTGGCTGTCGGCGACCCGCTCGCTCTGTACACTGGCGCCTCCTGACGGACGGCAGGCGAAACAGCGGCACGTCATTGACGGATGGCCGCGCGCGCAGCTGCCTGTCGTTGTCTTGGGCTGACTAGCGTCTTTAGCGCGCCCTCTCCCTTTGCACTGCTTTGTCGGCCCATGCGCGAACACTCCAAGTAGGGAAGAAGGGTCGCTTACTTTGCACGTATAATAGGTGAGGCGGGAAGACGACTCTCTACCTCGTAAGTTGGAGGGGTGCCAAAGCGGCCGGACGCACCCTTTCCCTGTTCCGTCTTTGCTCCAAACATGTTGTAATGCCGGCAAGTTGGCAACTGTTGGCAAACATGTTTAGAACTGTTAGATAAACTGCTGGACAATTGTCAAGAGTTGCTCCTGTTGTCGGCAGACACACTATGAGATGAATAGTGTGCGTGCGCCAGTGTGCGTGCATTGAACGCACACTACTCGCACGCACACTATTCATCTCATAGTGTGTCTGCCGACAACAGGAGCAACTCTTGACAATTGTCCAGCAGTTTATCTAACAGTTCTAAACATGTTTGCCAACAGTTGCCAACTTGCCGGCATTACAACATGTTTGGAGCAAAGACGGAACAGGGAAAGGGTGCGTCCGGCCGCTTTGGCACCCCTCCAACTTACGAGGTAGAGAGTCGTCTTCCCGCCTCACCTATTATACGTGCAAAGTAAGCGACCCTTCTTCCCTACTTGGAGTGTTCGCGCATGGGCCGACAAAGCAGTGCAAAGGGAGAGGGCGCGCTAAAGACGCTAGTCAGCCCAAGACAACGACAGGCAGCTGCGCGCGCGGCCATCCGTCAATGACGTGCCGCTGTTTCGCCTGCCGTCCGTCAGGAGGCGCCAGTGTACAGAGCGAGCGGGTCGCCGACAGCCAATCATAAACGGGCCGAAAAACGCAACATTCCCGTAAAGGCCCCCCCTGCTTCGGCGCCATTTTGAGCGAATTGTTTGAGTGGATGTAAGCATTCTTCTTGTCAGTAAATGGAAAGATGGACAGCGGTGCTTTCAGGTACCAGAGTTTACTGTAGGCCAACAGGTCTCTACGCGTCGCTTGACCTCCGTGCTCAGCACTGCTCATGGGCCATTCATCAAAGTAATAGCCCGAGCGTCCAGTCAACGTGCTGACCGCTCGTCCTTGGTCCATTTGCAGCTTTGTAATGTAGTTCTTCATGTTGAAATTGTCAATTCCAAACTTGAACCTTCCTGTATTAAAGCATCAGCTCTGACACAGGTCTGCAGTTGGCTAATGATAGCAAACCTTGAGAGTAGACAGAGATTCTATGAATTGTGTTGAGAGAGGGCTCAGTTAGACATGTGGCGTAATACTCCTCCTCTAACGGCATGCCATCATGGTCGACCAGTTGAAAGACCATATTGATGGTGCTGAAAATTTAACTTTCTCCATTGTTGTTACATGTTTATTGTAATATGTCACCTTCGAGAGAAATTGATCAGTAGGTCTTCTCCTCTGGGTATGTCAAACCGCATAGTTAGTTCCCTGGTGAGTGGTTGGGGAAAAACTTTGCCTGATGTCACTTCAATCTCTCTCGTTTCCCCGACAAAGGACTGCCGTTCAAATCCATGGGGGACATTCTTCTTTTCTACAGCGTTGGACAACTGCTCAAGCTTCGGCTTCTTTGCTGCTGATGGCATTTCTACTGGAGAAAGTTGAGACAGAGTGACACTTCAAATTCGTCTGGCAACTCTAATCCCCCTGTTGCTGTTCGAAAGTGCAGCTTCAATTTCTTGGTTTGGCCAGAGGCAAATTCAACCACTGGCCCTTGCTGTACTACTACTTGAGACGTAGCTTTCGCTTGCCACGAGGCAACAATAGGAACCAATTCTTTGTTGAGGATGCAGGGTCTAGCGCCCTCGAGCAGCAGGTAGACGGTCTTCCCAACAACAGATCTCGGCAACTTGCCAACCTTTAACTGAGTAATTTGAACGAATTTTGCTTCAGTAGACCCTTTTCCTTCGGTCAGAGGTATCTCGACGATATGAGACTTGTCCTGCTTGGGCCAATCTTTCTTCTTCCCGTCCACATAAACAGTGCTACCCGGAATGATTTCTGGCATTTTGGTCTTTAGTCTGCTTGTACTGAACTATTTATGTAGGTGGATAATTCCGTTCGAGACCCAAATATGCAAATAGCAACAGCATATAAGGCTGTTGGATGGAAAATCGTTGCAGCAGTCAGAATTTTGTAAAGGAACTGGACCGTCTAGAAATGAACAAAGCAAGAATGGCTGAGTTCTCTGCAGATGAAATTGCTAATATGGTGTTGCAGACTCCTGTCAAAAGGGTGCTTCCCGGTCTTACGCGTGCACTTTCGTGGCTGAACCGTTCGTGCAGAGAAGAAATTCTCACTTTTGTGCAGCGAACCTTGCACCATCTGGTGGCTTCTACTCAAATGGAAGGCAAGATTGGAAAGGAACAAGTGCGCCGCGCCATGTACGAAGTTGCACAGATGTTGTGATGATGTGAAGTACTGCGGTGTTAACCTGTCTAGCTGTGCATATCTTGCCATTGCGAAAGAACATTGCCATGGACTACTGTATCGTCACGCCTCTACAATAGGCAGAGTGTATACTAGTAATACAACTCATTATAATCAGGGCGCCATATATTACGGTATGCAAATTCACCGCAGTTTGACGCTAAAATGCGCATTGTAATATTCGCAATTCATGTATGGTAGAATACTAAGTAGACTGGACGTGCGTGATATTTTGTCAATCGCGTCCGCCAATCATTCGTAACTAAAATCAATATTTACTGTTGACTGCACGCAAACTCGCAGCGTCACGGTAGGTAGGTAGCTTTTGGAACGGTCGGGAAAAGGAAGGAGTAGCCCTGTCGGTTAAGGCGTTCGTCTCCCGATCGTACCCTCCAGGTTCGAATCCGTGCGACGCGTTTTGCCGACGAGCGCTCTGGCGAAAGAACCGGTTCTCTCTTGCGCGCAATTTGCACTCCGTGGCGCTCCCGCGGCGGCGACCAGCGCTTCGTACGCAATTTGCACGCGAGGACGGGCGCGCGAGAAATGGCCTACGTGCGTCGGATCACCTATAAGGGTGTTTCGGATTCTGACGTCACAGGATGCCCTATAAGGGTTCTTATGTCGTAGGTGAGGGGGGGCAAAGGAGGAAAGGGGTGTGGGGCTCTCGCCTCTCCCCCCCCTCGTGCTGGCGCCGCCCGTTCTTCCTGCCGTCCCGCTTCTCCTCGTTCGGCTGTCTTGAAAGTGCTCTTATGGCGGGCGGGGTGGCGGGGCAAATTGGAGGGGCGGGGGGGGGGGAAGAAGAGTTGTGTATCTTGGCGCTTGTTGGGTGCGCCTGGCCGGCCTTGTTTGAATTTCTTTGCCGTCCGTCCCAGGTGCAACTGTACCTGGCACGCCGGCGACACTCTGTAGCGAAAGGAAATTCTGGCGATGGGAACAGGGCGCGATGACAGTTTTCTGATAACCACGCCAGCGGGCTCGCCGCCCCACTTATGTAACAACCCACCGTAAGCGGGTGGGTGTAGTGGGGAAAGCGGCCGGCTGCCGAATGCAGCCGCCTCCACTCCGCGGCGCGAGAACAATGGAAAGGTCAAAGAACGGACAAAGGACCGGCCCACTTTGCTATTTTGGACCGCGCACATGACGACTGGTTACTGGAGGGTGTGTAAGCTAGTCGGTGGGTGCAGAAACGGCGTATGACGCAAATGACACGGCTTGTTGCTTACTCAGGCGAGTCGTCGCATTGTGCCAGTGTTTGCGAGTGACAATAGAGCAGCAGTGACGCCAACGCCAAGCCCCCATTTAGACCGGCATACGTGCGTAGACTTGACTTGCGCGAGCGGTACGTAGGTACGAATTGCGAACTCGGCAGCTGTGTGCTGTGCTTTGTCGGTATTCGACTTTGGAAGCGCAGTGCACGTCGGCCGCCTCTCCGATAAATATAGGCGCAATCGTCCTAGCCGGATCCATAGCCTGAATACTCAGTATTTTGACTTGACGCAACTTTCTTTTCCACCTTATTGAATCACTCTGGAACATTTCCATTCCGATTATTGGTTAATGAGGTCAGCGGCAATTCGCTCCCACATGTGTAGTGAATGCAGTGGCAGTTTCACTTTCCAATGCTGCTTGTAGCCGACTGGCTCATTCTGCTTCCTTCTAATTCACTGAGCGAGCGTACCAGCAAGGGTAACTCAAGACAAGAATGGTAGGCGGGGGCAAAGCCCCGCCGGGCACTCCTCCCCTCCTTCAGAAGAGTTTTGGGAGGGAAATTGGTCAACGGGCAAGTCGTCCGGGGGACGCGGTGTACTCAGAAATTGGAACTCCTGCGCAGCATCTAGACGAGAATCGCGGCAAATATTCCCAGCGAAATCAATTGGCGCGACCACACTTTCCAAAGAAGCGGTCTCCTTCACCGCTCCTCATCGTCTCCAAAGCAACCGACTTCTTCACTCGTCGGAGCGAGGTTCTGCTTCTTGGGGCCTTCTACACTTTGGTGTACACGCATAGTAGACTTGTACGTTGAGAGAAACACCCTTTGAACGAGTCTAACTCGGTTTCTTGTCCTGAAGGCGAAGAGCGCTCTCTCAAGTCTTGTGCACCCATCGAGAAGACTGAATTCTCCAGTATGAAATTGCGCAAAGTTACTGTAGCCGCACTACTGGTAAGCCTTACTGTAATACAACCAACTGGCGAAATGGACTTCGGCGCCAGTGGACGATATAACAGGTAGGGTGGATTTGCGAGTACTATGTACCTACTTAACGCGATTCCAGGAATGGATGCTCAGTCATTAGCACAGATAGTAACAAACAGTCTCTGTTCAGAATGCTTGAGAGAGTCAGTTATTTGGTCGGCTGGGGCAATGGCACAGCCTTGAATACTTTCGTGAGGCAATCGAATGTCTTCAGATCCGTCCATGGGCTTTCCGTTGAACAATTCAAGTTGGTATTTCTATACATGTAGATGAGCTTTCCGCGTGATGGGTCTGATCGGTGTGCTAATCTTGATTAGCTGATCGTTTAGCATCGACTTCATAATGCCGCTCCAGTGCATCCTGTGGTCTTGCTTCATCAACGCCTCGGCGCAGCAACCTCCCTGCCACAATGCAACTGCCCATCTGGCAGCCATTGGGAAATGTCTAGCTCCCTGGGCCCAGTTGAACTGGCAGAAACACACTCTGGCACTCTGGCATCTTCAGAAAGTCGCCAGCGTTGAATGGCGACAGACTTGGCTCCGTGAATGGCTCCCAGCAGAACGGACAGCAGTCTGCGTTGGGGCGATGCGACGCTGCCCCGTCTTCAACTTTGAGCTGCTTTTGGCGAAAAGGAGATTGAGAGCCACCATCGTTAGGGCTCAGCAGTCAGGAAAGGCCATTTATCTGCAGAGGATGGTCATGAACTGGCTGGACATCTGGGTCACCACGCCCGTGGGAGTCGTGGGGGGTCTTCTCTCCCTCCTGCTGATCTACGGCGCCTTCAGGGGGGAGGGGGACAGTGCGGGCGCCGTGAGAGAACTGCACTACTTCGAGGTGGCCACTGACCTGGTCGGCTGCCTCTCCAGCCTGCTCGTCTCCAGCCACCTGGCTGAAGCGCTCAAAGCGTGGACAAGAGGTTGCGTGGGCAACGCCCAGATACGCCAGAGTGGAAGAACGCTGGCCAACCTCTTCCTACTACATCCCCTGACGGCTGTGAATCAGCTGTCTCTTCTCCTTCTGTCCAAGGAGAGGGCGGCTACCCTAGAGATCAACTACGCCCTTCTGGCCATCGAGCGCCCTTGCCGTCTAGTGGCAATCTCATTCTCAGCCACTTTCTTCCTCTACGTTCTTTCGGGCCTGATTGGCCTTCACTATTCGCTCGACGCGCCTCATGTTACATATTTTCTTTGTGTTTTGGTCTCCTATGTATGCGGGACACACTTTCTTCGTCACCTGTCTATTTGCTGTGCAGCTTTACTACACGATCCGATTTCGAGTCAAGTACGTCGCCTGGGGTTCACCGCCTCCTTCTTTTGGAACTGACCAAGTGAGTACCCGATGGCGCCACACGAGGCACGGCTGTGCAAAATTAGCAGTACCGTATGCAAAGTTAGTAGTACCTACCGTTCACCTACATGTGTACGGTATGCGTGACACATGTACGTCAGGCCTACCATCTGCACCTCGTTGTCAGGCCACGCTGATGATGCGGAGGGCAAAGGTCAAGAAACATCTGGGATTCTTCCTTGGCTCCATGGGCCTCAACGTCCTCTGCTTTACCGTCGTCTGCTCCTGTGGCCTCCTGCAGTGCCTATACTATTTGAGCACATACCTCCACTGGGCTGGCCCAGTTTTGCGTGGGTCACGACGACTGGTAGACTCCTGGATTTATCGATTAGTGAAGCCTCACTTCGGCTGGTCCCAGGTGGCCCAACAGTTGGCCTCTGACGCCAACTCCACCTGCGGCATTGTATTCTATGTGCTGTTCACCCCCAAGTACAACGCGGCTTTCAAATGGTTGGCGACCCTCACTATGGGAGCACTGAAAAAGGTGACTGCCGCTATTTCCAATGGGCTGACTCAATGCGTTGCCGGCGTCAATGAAACATTTTCTACAGCTTCTTAGTCGTTCTCTGTTGCTTAATATTGTGCTAGAGTGTTTATCCCGTGGGCGATACTGTAGGATCTATGATAGTCGATCCTCAGTACTAGTCTATGATTGTCGTTTACGCGGGTTATCAGTAGATGGGGGTATTCCCTGTCACAGATACATTGCACACCTTGCCGCGCTGAGGCGCGCCGAATGAAAACGCTGGTGTATCTGTCATTTCTACCATAGCTAAGGTCTTTCTTCCAGTCATACTCCTTGCACTTCCCTCGTCAACAGTGGCGCGCAACCAAGGCATTCGGATGCAGTCCATCGTGTCGACTGGGTTTTCCAGCGTCCATCGGTGCCACTCGGATGTTCGATCGGCGAGTGTCGACGGTCGTGACGCGCCTCGAGGCCATCGTGACCGCCGGGACTGCCCTCGAGGTCGCAGTAGCCACCGGCTTCACCCTTCCCAGGCGGCAGGTGCGCAGGAAGGCGCGCCTCACGGGTTGGGACATGAGTAGAAGCACGTAGGGGTTGCTGCCGGCGTAGACGTCGGTCAAGACGTTGAGCACGAGGAAGAAGAGGTCGACGTCGAAGAGCTCGTTGAAGAAGAGGCCGAAGACGCCGACGAAAGCGACCCAGGCGAACTCCAGGGCGCTGACCAGCAGGCCGCACAGAGCCAACTTTGCCTCGGTTCGACTGCGGCTGCGCAGATCGCCGACGTCGGCCTCTTGCGTCTTCGCCATCTGCCAAATTTTAGTGCCCTCCTGTCGGTGCATTCGAATATCTACGTTATACTGTATTTGCCTTGGCGCCACTCATAGCATTCGATTCGAGATTTGCCAGACCACTGATGATAGGCTCCGTGGCTACACATGATCCGCACAGAGGTTATGAGATGTGGTGCGCAGTCTAAGTAGTGGGTGGGTTACAAGCTGCTCATTGCTACGTCAAATCAGCAGCATCAGCAACCACAACATTGTACCGTACGTGACTTCTTACTTGTCATAGCATCTACCTCTTTGTTGTTTCTCCAGACGCGGCCGAATATGAGGCAATAGAGGACGGCGATCGAAGTCGCCATGCAGACCTCCAGCAGGAATCCATACAGCCAAAGGTATCCCTTCAACTCCAGATCTCCGATGACGGGCAAAGCCGTCGAATTGTCCGGAGAATGCTCGTAGTAGTAATTGGACGAGAAGAACATGGGCGAGACGAATAGGAGACCGAACACGAATTGGACAACCTTCGTTACAGTGGCTACGGAAGGTCGTGACCAGAGCTGAAAGAGATCCGAGTAGAATGATGGAACAACAGGTGTCGAAACAAGCGCCAACTTCTCTCTACAAACTTCGATCTGTGGTTGACTGGAATGTGATACAGTACTACGTGGAGAGATGCGTGAAGTGAGCGGTAACACGGCAACGTGCCCTCTTCCTACAGTGTATAATGAGGAATTCCGCTGAGCCTCCCCCTCCCAATTCGCGTCGTCACAATTTCCAAATTGAAAGACGCACCGTTCTCGACTGGACCGGCATCCAGACGGCGACGAATCGGTTGACGGCCAGCAGCGTGACGCACATCGTCTGGCAGAAGCGCGTGTACCAGGCGACGATGAGCACGACTTTGGCCAAAGCGCCTCCTCCCAATTCATACAGTGGCGTCATGAGGGCGAATGCCCTCTGTCCCAAGTAGCTGTTGATTGTGCTGGCGATGTCAAAGAGGCCTAGGACGAAGGAGAGACGGAAGAAGGAGCCGCTTAGATCCTTGCCCTTCCTGCCCTTGTACAGGGTGAGTAGGAAGATGGTATATACGGGCATCGTGACGGCGACGAAGCACAACAGCGTCGCGTTGACCGCTGCGCGGATTGCGGCGAGCATTGTCGTCCCTCTTTGACTTCAGAAAGTGGTTTATAATGAAGTTCTCCGTGCGTCAACGGCGAGCGATTGACGCGCTTTGAAGGGACAATTTAGCCGATCACCTGCCCGTCCCGTGCCCGGGTTCAGCACAGTACTTCGTATTGCTTCCAGTTGGACCTAGATGTATAGCAACCGTACTGCACGTACTGCACGTCGTCCAAATCAATCAACGTATGAATACTGTGTCCAGGTGTAGGTACATGCATGGTTGTATCAATACGGGGACAAATATTCGCCGCTTTTATTTTATTACAACCGCTTTAAATTTTGAAGGTAGCGCTTTTCATTTCAGCACGCTCAAAATAAACCTTGCGCTTTTAATTTCAAGAATGCGCTTTTAACTTTGTCTCAGCGTAAGAAAATGTTGAAGGCGCTTTTAAAATGAAGAAAGCGCTTTTAAAATTGAACAAACCCAAACCGCTTGTAACTTCTGAGAGGCAGACGCAGCCGTCTACTTACATACAAGCATAGAAATCAGATTCAAGGTGAGGGTTAGATTTAGGCTTAAGCTCAGGCCTACAATCTCCGCCTGTTCAGGCCTACGATCTCCGCCTACTGCCTAGTATGCTTAGCCAAGGCCCAGGCTTACGATCTCCGCCTGCTCAGGCAGGTTTTCGACGACGCTGAACACGAACCCGGGGTTTGTTTTGTGATTTTGGGTGACTTTAGCTCGATTTCGGGGCCCGGCCGGCCAAAAATTGGGTCCCGCCCCGGGGCCGAAATTTCAAAATTGAGTTGACAGTTGTTTCTGAACTTGCTGACGCCGCAGAACACGAATCCGGCCTTTGCTTTGCCATTTAGCATTTAGCCTGATTTTGGCATTTAG